>JAZDUA010000365.1:1157500-1180000 GCA_038098605.1 Gryllus longicercus
TCCTCTACAACCTTTCAGAAGATGAGAAAAAAACGTCTAAGAAGAAATTCCCTACAATAGCACTCTCGTGGAATCTAAACGGCTTTGGCGCCCATTCAGAACGATTAAGTATGATAATTTCTCGACATAGACCATCTATAATCTGCCTCCAGAAACTCTTCTTCCCTATCATCCTCTCAGTCTTCGCGGGTTTATCTTCTATCGGTTTGATGAAGACAACGGACTCCGTGCTCCAGGTGGTGTCGTGGCACGTATCTGTGACTTCCTGTTCTGAGGATCAAAACGTTCGAACTGACTTTCAAACTGTGTGCGTTCAGATACACCTACCGTCCTTTTCTCTAGCGGTGTGAAATATATACATTTCCCCTGGCCAAGTCGTGTCACAAGAACTTAGATTTTTTCCCGCTCCTTTCCTTATTTTGGGGGCATCAATCCTCCCTCGGGTGGCACAAGTACCTGTTCAAAAGGCACTATACTTGATAATATTGACAACTAGAACATCATTCTTGTGAATACTGGCGAAAGCACACATCGGCTGTTACTTGAAACAATTTCTCGCCCGTCAATCTGACTCTGTAGTCCATGTTTCTCCGCCATCTTTGAGTGGACTGTCCTTTGCGACCTGCATGGCTGTGACCATTTCCCCATTCTGGTCATTTTCTATATGTCCAACCCAAACGTTGCTCGTCGTCCTCGCCGACTAACTCACCGAGCTGAGTGGGAAACATTCGAGAAAGAAATACGTACGGATGTCGGAAACCTGCCCAAACGATATCGATGCAATGGTTGCCCATTTTACTGCCGTCGTTTTTCAACCGGTCTCAATTGCCAGTATGAAGTCGTCGGATTTTCCACATCCTTCCGTGCCATGGCAGAACGCAGACTGTGCCACCGTTGTGCGTGATCGGAAACGGGCATTGGCGAATCTTAGTAGGTTCCAACCATAGATAATCTGATCAATTATAAAATGGTGTGGAATATTTCCTTCGCCGTCTGTCTAAGGGCGTCGGGTAAATGGAAATCTTCTCACCTCACCGGAAGATATAGTTCAAGAATTGGCCTCTCACTTTGAGCGTATCTCCAGCTCCAAGGAATCTATTTTCAGTGTGGTTTAAGGAAACACAGGTGAACCATGGATCACTTAGTCTCCTTGCCACTCAGATCTCCACTTCCTTCGTGCTACGACAACACCTGGTAGCAATTGTTTTCGACATAGATAAGCGTATGACACCACCTGGAGGTACGGTGTTCTTCGCACCTTGCATTCTTTGTTTTCTAGTAAATTTTCTTTCGTGAAGAACTTTCCTCGTCCGCCTAGCTAACCCGTTTTCTCCAGGGATCAATTCTGTTGTCACTGTTTGCCATTGCTATCGGTAGTATCGTATAAGTAATTCGAGAGCCTGTGAAAGCATTGCTATTCATTGATGACTTTGCCATATTCTGCTCCTCGAAGACCATGCACGTTATTGAGAGGCAGTTACAGCTTCAACAGCCTCAACAAACTGCAATGATGAAGCGATAAAACTGTGTTCAAATTCTCCAACTCAAAATCCAGTTGTATACACTTCTGTAGAATATATCACTTCCATAAGCATCCTCATCTTTGTGGGGGGTTATCATCTTCCCTTCGTCGAATCTGCCACTTTCCTTGGCATGACATTCGACAAGAGTTTAACATTTAGAAAGCACATTCAAAACTTGAAGAGCCGCTGTGTATCACAATTGAACATCCTTCGAACCCTTACTGGTAGATCACGGAGCGCAGACCAAATATCTCTTTTGCGCCTATATAGGACTATCATCCGTCTTATCTTAGATCATGGGTGTATTGTTACTGGATCAGCGTTTTATTCAACCCTCCGGTCATTGAATACCATTCACAATGCAGGTATACGGATCAGCACAGGCGCCTACAGCACGAGTCGCATTGAATACCTCTTGGCCGAAGCTGGTGGACCATCATCTATGAGCCGAAGGCGAGATATTGTAATCGCCTCCTATGGTGCGAAAGTATCAGCTATAAATACTCCATCGCGCCAAGCAGTTCTTCACCCAAGTTACAGGATATCATACGCATTCAGACCATTGTTACCCCATTCTCCGAGTCTGTACACGCTTTTTCTGAAACTCGATATTAAACTCCCCATACCTGTGACAACCCCTCCCGAAGTCTTGTCCCCCCTTGGAAGATTCACCGGCCTAAAATAAGACCTGAGATAATCACACTTCCCCTCACATATACTCAACTCTCCCCAGCACATTTCTGGCGGAATTTCAGGAAACGAAATCTATGTATCCCAGCTATAACTTCATACACACTGATGGTTCCTACCAAAATGGTAATGTAGGTTGTGCGTTCTACTGCCAAAGTGCCACGCGGAGTCTGACTAGATTCGTCGTGCAGCGCTTATACTTCAGAAAAATATGCGCTCTTGGAGTTCACTGAATCGATGACATTAAAAACATTCGCTCTATTAATTTTAATGTATCTCGTAGTAAATACTTTTGTAGGAATTTATTGGCAATTGGAGCCAAAATTGCCTAATATTTTAGTAATTATAAAAATTAATAAACACTGTTTTTCTTCCGTGACTATTAAGATATCAAATACTGAAACAATATGGTAATTCAATTAATAATCTCGTACCAAATGACCTGCATGTGGGTCAAAAACACATACTTGCACACGCTACTACGCGTGGTTCATTCAATACAACCAGTCCTCACTCATTTGCGATTAGGGCCTTGGCCCGATTCACACTTGACGCGCGATGGACCCACGTGCTTCAGCAACTCCATGTGGAGTTGGGTGTGGTGGCTTGAAATGAGACTTGACCTTCATGATTATTAGTAAGGTGTGTACCTTCTATATTTTGATGTTTATTTGTCTTCGTTTATATTTTTTCTTTGTGTAGCGTTAATTAATGAATCAATTCATTGAAATGTTTCTTGTCCTCGTGCACTGTTCACTTGTTTTGATACTCTAGCTCTAATGAAGAAATTAAATATTTCGAAACGTTGGCACAAGTAATGGTTTCTTTACCCACACTGACCAATTCCGTGAACCATTTTTTTTTAATTCATCAATGGTCTTGATTCTACAACGGTCAAACACATACATATATACACCCCCACGCACACACAAAGACATAAATTCCCCCAAAAATTATCTCTGGATCCGCCCCTGGAACATGATATTCTGTATTTCTTGAAATATTTTGCTAACTGATGCCTGATTTTCGTAAAGTAATTAAATGCATCCCAATGCCACAATGAATGAAAAGGGATAGTGAATAATGATATTGTTTATCAGAATAAATAGGTATAACGTTATCCCAACACTTGTAAAAATACAAATATTATTGCAAATATTTTTGTTCATCACTGTCGCTAATAAATGGGGATGCTCTTTCCCTCACACACTCTTGTGACATATGTGCTCAGTTTAGATCAAGAAGGCAATGGTGAAAAATCTATATCATTCGGAAAGCAAATCGTTTTCTCAGAGCTTCCAAAATTTAAAAATTTCTTTGACAGTCTTGCTAATGTAGAAGAATTTATAGAAATGTTTGATAGTGTTTAAAACAATTTCCCGAATATAATTTTACACTATGTATTCCACTATGTGGGTCTATACATCAGCCCTTGTATATTGTACTTCGGTACTTGTGCAAATTGTACATCGTAATTTGGTGTGAACATTAAAGATAGTTTCAAAAACAAAATTAATAACCCACCCTCTTCATTAAAAAAACATACCTCTTGCCCCTTCGTATGCTGTCAACTGTTCACGAATAGCAAGAGTTGTCATGCAGGTGTGTCGTCGCACCGCACGCCATTGTCACTTTCACAAATGCAAACCTATAATAACCTTATTGACTTCCCAGTCCACTTCAAAAAGAAGTTCGAATCCTTTCTAACTCTTTCTACCTTACATCTGCAAGTTATATCAAAGATAAAAAATGTCTGGCCTACTGACGTTTTCGTGTTTTATCGATGAAATTCCGTGTAGTTAATTCAAATTTAACTAGTTATATTCATAATTACTAATCCTATTTATTTGAAATTTTGCAGGAAGTGTGTCCATTATCTAAAAAAACCAGCACCATAATTTCATTGCCATCCGATATATTGTTCAACAGATATCATAACAAGGATTGACGACGGTGAAAACCAAACGTTTGTAAAAGT
Organism: Gryllus longicercus; assembly: GCA_038098605.1. Lineage (NCBI taxonomy): Eukaryota > Metazoa > Arthropoda > Insecta > Orthoptera > Gryllidae > Gryllus > Gryllus longicercus. The sequence continues at coordinate 1,161,692 of JAZDUA010000365.1, forward strand.
TTGAAATCTTACGTCATTGCAATTTTTTGTAAATGTTGTCAATCTGCAAAAATACGTTACACTTGTACCCTTAGTACTCTACCGTACAAATAGGTCAATTTTAAAAATTAATATTCATCCTTTCCGAAATGGCAACTACTGCGCATTTAGACGAGGAGGATAATTTGTGACAATTAACGTTCACGAAAAAGCTCCAGATATCTCCATTTTAACTCCGTACTACCATCTAAAGTTGAGACGCTCTATACCAAGCATATCAAAGTCGCTACAAGGCTACTATAGCGCATGCAAGGTTAAGAATGAAGTACATGGCCTTTAGGGCTTTTCTAGTAAATAAACATCCCTCCGCTTTTAAGATTTCAAAACAGTTTTAAATCCTCATTGACATAATTTTTCGTAACAATTACATTAGTAATATAATACCTGGAATACATTTATTTTTACCACATCGTAGAGAATATCTTTAGAAATTATTAAATTTGTAGGAAGGAATACGTTCAGCTATTGGATTGGCAGCTGAGGTGCCACGTGCTTCGGTTGCCGTATAATTCTTTGCTCAGAAAGTTAGCGTTCTGGTTGTTTATCTGTGTTTGTTCGCCTGTGTTTAGTTGTTTGAAATTTATGGCTTTAATTACGTCAAAGTTAAACATATTTTCGTTTACTTTTGTTCATTTTGGTTTTTACGTCGTTGTAAATTTACTTTATATATTTATTCATTCAAAAACGGTTAAAAACTGTGTGTGACGTGCTATGGAGAGAAGGTATATTGAAGTTACATTATGTCCAGAAGCAAAAAAAGAGGCCATCTCAGCATTTGCTCAAGAATCAGGAAAACTGGATCGAAAACCTGATCGAGATGGGGGTCATTGCAACAGAAGCTGAAGTACAAAACATTTTCCAGATTCTTTAGAATTATACAATCCAAGTGGTAAATAATACACTAAACGTTAAAATTATTACTATTCTTTTGGGTGCTCGGTATAATCGCGAGTCGTATAGAAACAGTTGTGCAGCAGAAACGATTGTACTTGGGACTTAAAGTATTGTATCGAATTTAATCGTTTGTCAGCTGGCAATGGTTTGTAAAATAATGTACATATATTGTGTGTGAATTTTTTGTAGTAAGCTTCTGATACTGTCCCCTAATGAATATGATTACTACGTCGAGTGTTGTAGTTATAGACATCAGCGTTTGCTGAAGATATATTCCCGCCCTTAAGTAAATCATTTTTAACAAAAACCACTGATTCATTTATGAAGAGACAAGATAATGGTAAGATACCTAGATTATTAAAGAGAGGCTTACAAGGATCACGTGGGTGGGATTTGCTTATTATTCGTATAATTCTTTTTTGTAATCTAAAAGTCTAGGAGCTATAAGATGAATTTCCCCAGAATAGTATGCCATATCTCAGGCTGGGATGATTATTAGCGAAATATACACAACGAGCAGTATGGAGGCTGACTGAATTAGAATGAATTCTGAAAGTGTGGCATAAAGAACTTAATTTAGTGTTTAATTAATTTAAATGAACTTTCGATTTAAGGTTTGACTGAATTGAAAGACCTAAAAATGTTGGTACCTTAACATCAGTCAATGGCACATCGAGCTATTTGAAATGGAAAACTGCATTAAAACCATTTTATTTTCATTTACTATTAATTTGTTATTATGGAACCAATTTGAAATATCGGATACTGTACTATTTACTGTTTCTTTATTGCAAAGAATATTTGTATCATCCGCAAAGAGAACTGTTCTTCCGTTTCTAATCGTCGAGGACATATCCTTCGCAGTAGGAAGAGAATAGGACCTAAAATCGATCCCTGCAGGACTCCACAGGCAATTGGCAAGGAATCGGAAAGGTGTGTACATAAGGTTCCATTATTCCAACATGGTATTCCTACTCTCTGAGATCGTTGTTTAACGTACGAATATAACCAATTTAGAGCAATACCACGAATTCCATGGGAAGGTAATTTTGAAAGTAAAATGTTATGATATGATCAATGACTTCCAAAGGTTTTGAAAGATCTAACAATATTCCAATAGGTGTTTCGTTTTGATCCATGGATGAGGCGACATCTTCAAGAAAAAAAATAAGGCTGTTTCGGTTTATTTTGATTTTTGAAACCTGTCGAAAATATCAGGAATCTGAAAACGTGTCGTGTTAACTAAGAAAAGTTTCCATTCAACGTGAAAAAAGTCTCTATTTTTGAAAAAAACGACCAAAGAAGAGAAGAGAGATTGGCCGATAGTTTCGAATTTCTTTTTTGTTCCTTTTTTTGAAAAGCGGCTTAATCTTAGCTTTTTTTTAAAAATACCTGGAAATATTCCTCTGTATAAGGATACATTAAATATGTGAGTTAACGGGTGTGTAATGGGGGGCGCACAAGTCTTCAACAAACAATCCGGAAATTCATCTAAACCGGCCGAATATGTATTTTTATTTATTTATTGTACAACGATGTAAAATGTACAAACTACAACAACAATGTACAAACCTTTGCGTAGGCCGCTTCCATATTCAACAATAAAGAGCAATATATTAGATATAGAAAAATTAGATATCTCGTGATTTCCAACGACGTTTGTGAGAAAATATACTTTTGATTGCAGATTGTTATAATTCAAGGAACATCTAAAGCTGTATCTAACGATCATTCCCAGTAATTGAGCGAGAGTATTCTCACTGAACGTAATCAGACGTAGTTTATGCTATTTGTTAGTGTTTTTTTGTGACGAATTTTGAAAATAAACTGATTTGTTAGGTAGCCAAGGCAGGGTTATATATTTTATTAACGTTGAGAATCATTAAGAGTGTATGTTAATATCTATTTACTATGGGATGATACTGTTATTCTTGACGTGGTAAATAACTCAATCTCATCTTTAAATACCCCTGGAGGTAATCGATAGTGGGCAATTTATTGTGAAAGCTGTATGACAACTTTCAAGGATTGGTGTTAAAAGGACTCTTTAAAATACATTAAGCCAGCTTTATAAATACGCAGTTTTCTTGCGTGTGCCGAGAGCGCAGTACATTTCATAACAATCATTGACATAATTTATAAACATTTTGTACCAGGTATCATGAACATTACTGCTGTTACTCATGAAGTAATAGAGAGGCCTAAGTACTTGAATTCAAAGCCTTCGAGTCGAAACGTTCTGTCTCTGTATATTTCCATGTAGTAGCCTATCAAGGAATGGTCGGCGGCCAGCTCGCCATTGGTGAATAGCCGAACATTTTGCTTGAACAAGAAGCAGGGCGGAGCGCCTATGCTTTTAAGCATACTAGTGGGATATGCTCTGCTACATATGCTTGACATTGTCGCTGTGAGCCAGAGCAGTCGTCCGTTATCAGCAGCAACGTTCGATCCGCGCTGAGTTAGTCTCGGTCGGACTTGAGTGTTTGTCTAGTGTTTCGTCTGTCCAGTGTAAAGTATTAATAGTAACTAAACTTTTGAAAGTGCTACTACTGATCTTAAACAATTAACCAAATTTATTTTAAATTAGAGAGTGTAGTGCGTCCATCAACCGGCGAAGTTTGCTTCCCGCATCCGTGGACGACAAAAACAATGTCACCGCACGGGAGGTAATCAGTGCGGTCCTAATTTCATTAAACGGTGACGTACCACCATCGCCAACAATCTACATAGAATCCAAGCCGGTCAACCCAGCAACGTAAAAATGGGTGCGTTCCATGCGTCCCAGACAACGTCATCGATGGAAACGAGCCAGTCAAGGTAACAGGATTGAGGAAATATCCCAATTCCAGTTGTAGGAGTAGGGTTTAGTGTTAAACACAAAATAGAAACAGTTCTCCAAAACAACGTGTAACTGCAACCACTGGAACTGCAACCACTGGAACTGCAACCACTGGAACTGCAACCACTGGAACTGCAACCACTGGAACTGCAACCACTGGAACTGCAACCACTGGAACTGCAACCACTGGAACTGCAACCACTGGAACTGCAACCACTGGAACTGCAACCACTGGAACTGCAACCACTGGAACTGCAACCACTGGAACTGCAACCACAACATTTCGTGTGCATTCTAGGCTGAAAATCATTTCAATTACCCGAAAAAAACAATAATCCAAAGTGTAAAGACTGAAATTAAGCACCTAGGGGAGACCTTTAATCTAATGAATGTTCGTAACTGACAAAGACGAAACTAACTATTCCAGGAAATCGTGAATCCCAGGGAACTCCCCTACCAACGGCAACACCTTCACTAATCCCACGAACTTTCCTTCACTCCCACAAGTAACGAAAATCCCACATTTCACTCGCATTAAATTCAACCAAACCCAACACCCCGCCCAACACTACCACGAACCGAACCGAACCGAACCGACTCTACAACCTCTCTACAGAAAATAATTAATTCGGTTGCTAATTACGTTTCAAATATAACCGCTATAATTCCAAGAATAATACAAAACTTACAGAACTCAATATTCTCGTTTTATTAACAATGTGGCCAACGTCCCCCTTAAAAACTTAATCGTACTCAATTGGAACTCATAGTATCTCAAACAATCGAACCAATATATTTCATCCAACAAAAACCAGTATACATTGCCTGCATAACAGAATCTCACCTCGATAGCTCAATCATCTTCAATTCCAGGTTTCCAAATTTACAGATCTGACGCAGTTAACGGCCAAGGAGAAGGAGTTCTAATCTTAATTAAACAAAACGTTCCACATTATCAGTTTATCCAACCACCCACACCAGCCCTCAAAAAAATAGCAATTAAAATTTAATTAAATAGTATTTATCTCAGCATAATAACATACAAACGTCCCTAAATTAAAATAAGCAATAGCAATATATCTACATTTTAGCAATTACCAAACCCCTCAATCATCATAGACCTCAATGCTAAGTACCACTAATGGTCATACCGAGTCACCAACGCGGCAGGCAACTTCTTACGTAAACTACAATCTCAAAGACCCTTTATCCTACCCATTTTCCCTAGGATTCCCAGAAAAATGCAGGCATCCTCGACATAGTACTCCAAATTTCAATTCCCAATAAGTCTCTTCCTTACCATGAACTGGATTCTGATCATATTCCAGTCATAACTATCCGTCGCCCCGTTCCCCCTCTACCCCATCATCAATATCATTAACACACTATATAAATTGAAAAACATTTAACAAAAATATCTCAATCCCCCGGTTTGAAACATTAAAATATCCAACAGACATTGACGACGCTAAAGCAATGTTCAACAATACAATAAGTAAAGAAATATATTACAAAAAACAAAAAATCTAGACTCTTATATTACACTAAGCAAACTTCTACCTGCTAAAATAATAAATCTAATTAAATTAAAAATAAAACTAGAAGACGCTGGTTTTCATTAAGAAACCCATCGATTAAAAATGAATATAATTACTTAAATAACCCTTGCAAAAAGGTATTGTACACTTACAGACAGCAGTAATACAGTCTTATTACAATCTCTAAACGTAAGAAATAACTCTCTATGGCCATTTACAAAAAACAAAATTCTGAGAAAAAGGAAATTCAATTCCTCCTTTCTCAACAAACCCAGGAAAAAATACTCTCCAAGCGCCAAAGCAGAATCCTTAGCAAAACATTTCCAAAATCCCTTTACCCCCAATAATTCTCCTTTTCATATCAAGCATCACGAAATCCCTCCAATACCCACTTCTCACATCTTAAACATACCCACAGAATAAAATACATTTCTCCCGCGAAATAAAAACACAAATGCAAAAACTCCCGGACACGATAAAATCATTTCAATCATTCTAAAAACTCTTCCATCAACCTTAGCCTTCCTAAACAATATTTATAATTCAATTTTAAGAAACTGATACTTCCCTCAACCCTGGAAACACTCATGCACTCCATTCCGAAACCAAACAAAAATCACTCCAAAGTAGACAGTTACCGACCCTTCACTTTATTTACCGTTATAGCCAAAATATTCGAAAAACTAATGCTCGCCGTATTAAATTGGCACATTAGAAAACATTAACATAATTCCCAAACATCAATTAGGATTCATTGCTCACCACTCAACTGCTCACCAACTACTTAGAATAACAGAACACATTCCCTTTGCATTTCAGAAAAAACAACATACAATATCTACATTCCCAGACATCACGCAAGTATTCGACGGAATGTGGCACCCGAGTCTAATCTATAAACTGATAAAAGCTGTAACACCAGCCTACATTATTCATGTCATCAAAAGTTTTCTTACAGATCATACATCCTCAGTAACGGTCATCAATCACCATTTCACTCCAACATTATTCAACGTATATATCTGGCATTCTGGCAACGTATATATGTTTATTTCTAAATATTTCACTCCCTAAATAAAGTCCCAAAAGAATTAATATTTTAAAATGCGTAGATTTTCTGCGTGCTGCGATAGTAAAAATCTAAACAATTTCAATTTTATTTCACAGAAAAAGCGGCTATTGGAATTTATCTAAAAAGACGATCATTTGCGCATCATTCACAATTGTAAGATTACATCGAGGATAAAGTTGGCAAATAATGTGCATTTTGTTTTTATGGTCAATAAATGAAATCTATTTTATGTTTGTGTATATTTCCTTTTACATTGCATTTTGCAATGAAAAACTGTCACACATCGGATCAAAATTGAACATGAGCTGGGATTCTCAACCTTTTCCTTTCATGGACCCCTTTTAAAAGAACTCTTCGCTCCATGTACCTCCTTAAGGTATTCTGTATAGTATAGAGCATACATAACAACACAAAGGATTGCACATAAATATTTTAAAAAGTAACCATTCCGTATACGTATATTTTGGTAAATACCTAGCTTTTCAATAATCGAAGAAATTTCCGCCTCTGAATAGCTGAATGTCTAATCTTCGTTGTTGTACAATGACAACAAAATGTTGAGCGTTATTTTAACTGACAGTAACATTACTCTAGGGCGTATTGGAGGGAGTAATTTATTTTGTGATAGAGTATCGTGAATACATAGATATAAATTGTAGGGTATTCTAAACATCCTTAGGAGAAGTGGAGCTAAGTTCTCAAATGCTCCAATGCAGAAACTCGAAGTGGGACCCCTATCTGCAATAAATGTGAAATTGAGTTTTAAACCTCAATTGTTTTGGTTTTGTTTACTTTACTTCTAATAATGTGAATCAAAATGTAATTTTAAACGATTGTTTACTGTGTTTCGTGCAAGTATATCTTTTTTAGTGTCCAGCGGATTCCATTTACCCTTATAAATTTTTTCCAGAGTTGCAATGTCGTGGTGTAATCACTCATCGTGTATGTCGCTCTTAGCAACGAAATTTTCAGGAAAGAAATCTAAGTGTGTGAACAGAAAATGTATATTAAGAATCATGTTACATCCTAGAGCTTTATAATTGTGAAGGAGTTCCGACTCTGTATCTTCATAGCTCTCAGCTTTTCTGTTATATAGGAATTCCGTTACGACCTTTTGAAACGACATCCATGCAGCCCTTTCAATACTATTCAAACTTGCATCAATGGCATCATCCCTCATAAGCTCCGTCATTTGTGATCCTACAAATATACCCTTCTTAATTCTCATCTCAATGATCCTCGGGAATTTGTTCTTTATGTTCGGGAAACCTTGCTCACTTTTATCAATCACCTTTGCAAATTTTCCGTCAATCCGAGTTCGATGTGCAAGGGAGGAAAATATGCGTGTAGCCTTACAAGGGGTTGCAAAGTTACTTTTTTGTTCTAGAATCAGATGTTAAATTCGTACATTCGTAGGTAAAAAAAAGACATCTTTTTGAAAAAACCGACAAAAGAGAAATTGGCCGAACATTTTGAATTTCATTTTTGTTGCCTTTTTTGAAAAGGGGCTTAATCTCAGCTGTTTTAAAAATATCTGGAAAAATTTCTGTGCGTAAAGATATATTAAATAAGTGAGTTAATGGGCGTATAATGGCGGGCGCGCAAACCTTTAACAAACAATCCGAAAAACATCTGAACCAGCCGAATATTTATTTTTTAGTCTACAGATTATTTTGAGAATTTCATAGGAAGTTGCGGAAACAAACATCGTGCCTAAACTTTTTGAGGAAACGTCTGATGCTGAATTTTGTGGCTGAAGACCCTTATTGAGATCAGCAGCAATTCTCGAAGAGTATTGGTTAAAAAGACTAGCCACTGTTGGATCGTTCACATTTCTATCGTTATCTTTTAATACGAAGAGGTTTCTAATTGATTTGGGCGATATTTTTACTATATTCCACATTGCTTTTGTTGTATTGAGTTCAAAATATTCTGATCATGTTTCATGATTTTAGCTTACCATGACTTTTCTTAAAAATTATTTTTTTTAAGTAGAGGAGGAAATCTTGAGATACTTTATGATGCTTGCGTTTGTTGTATGTGCGTTTGTTTTTACATGATGTTTTTACATGATGTTTGTATGAATGCGTATGTTTTTACATGATGTCCTAATCCCTTGTGTTATCCAAGAATTGCTTTTCCGTGAATTATTTAATTTCCTCTTTTGAAGAAGAAGCGAGTTTTAAAATGAAATGAAAGCGCTGAAAAAAATAATTGTATTTATCGTTTGTATAAACAGTATCGTAAACCGCGTCCCATGACTCTAGCAGCAAGTAATTGATCAATAATTTTATTTTACTTTCAGTAAATCTACTCATACGTGTATTATTTATTGTGTCAGTGTTCGGATTTCTTTTAATGGTAAGAATTTGTGCATCGTGGTCACTGCATCCTAAATCTTTTGTTTCAATTTCATATCGAGTAGTGGTTTTGTTAATTATTATTTAATCGATTGCCTTCTTTCAATTTAGTGTGATCCGTGTAGGTATATTTATTGTAATATCTAAACTGAAGGAATGAGTTCAATTGAGAAACTGCTCTTTCTCACAAGATTCGACCACAAAATCAATGTTAAAATCTTCACTTATAACAATGGATTCAAAAGAGCAATTGAGAAATTTGTTTAGTGTTATCTTCAGTTTTGTATGAACATATATAATCTACTGCTCTCTTTGTTGGAGGCCTGTAGATGCAAAGTAATAAAGTTTTTAGCGTAGGAAAACTGAATTCCAGATATTTCAAAAACATTTTCAATGGAATACACATTTAATTCCGTCAAGGAAATAGAATCGATATTTTTTCGAACGTAAATGCAAGAACCCCCATATGCAGGACCTTCATGTGATTCCTTTTCTCTACAATAAAAGCCTGCGAGATAAAAGTTTGGAATTTGGAAAATGCTAAGTTCATTGTGAAATAACCTATGTTCTGAAAAGCAAAGAACATCCATTTGATTTAAATCTCTCTGTTTCTATAAACTCAGTTTAATTTGAAAGTAATTGAACATTATGGTGCAGTATTTTCATTATTTGCAAGTACCTACACGGATGTTTTTGTACTGCATCTGACTGTAGTTGCTATATAGTTACTCCATTTTTTCCTCTGGTGCGTGGTCGAAGGTTGTAGTGCGTCCCAGCAGTGACAGGTTTTGAGGAAACTGAGGCATCAGGTGTAGGAGAATTGGTAGTGGGAGTGGGAGAAACGGGAGAAGGATCAGAGGAGGAGGTAAGTGGGTCCGAAATAAGGGTGGGGTGGAGAACGTAAGGAAGGTGAAAGGGATGGATTTGTGGCAGGAGACTGCGTAGGGCTGGAGTAGGTGATGTGTTGTGCAAGCTTGTTGCCAACTGTGTGTTTTCCAGCAAGGTTCATGTGGAGACCATACGGGGTGAAGTGTTTTGCTGAGAAGAAATTAATTTCAAAAAGTGTGACATTTGTTTCTCTCAGTTGCAGTTTTAATTGTTGGTTTGCGTTAGGAGAACCGTTCCTAAACCCGAGGGTGTTGATAATGTTGATGATTGTTTAGGAAACCCGTAAAATGATTTGCGGTCGTTTAGTATTGTAATTATTACATCCGTTGTTGCAAACGCAACCCCTTCCTGCCATGTTTAAGAAAATGAACTTTTCAAAAATAATAAAAAGAAAACCTGACAAACATTAAAAGAACACCGCAAACGTATTCTCTCGCGCAGTTGTTAATAACGTTTTTGCCCGCGCTCGCACTCGCAGATCTAGCTGAGCTCTGTAGTCTACACCTCGAACCACAGGAGAGCGCTGTTTTTTGACTGTCGCCAAAAAGTTCGATGAGTTTCCACTTTCTAAACTATTTTCTAAAAGTTGCAGATGTGGCGTCAACTGTAAACGGTTACGAGTTTTCTAGTACGACACTGGCCGATAGATGAAAGATCTGAGGCACGGACACACGCAGTGTTGTAAATCAAGAGCTCGTGCTTGATGTGTGAATCTCGCAGCTTTCAGGATCTTCGTGTTCACGCAGGGAGATATAATTTTTGAAGGTGGTCACGTTTATTCAATTTTAATTGAGATTTAACTGAAAAACCTCAGACAGGATCAGGACATTAACAAATCTTTTATTATCTGATTGGAAATATTAAATATCATTTATAGACAAAAACTCGACTTTATTTATTTTTCACCATTGATCCTTTTGGTCTGAATAATGTTAATTTTAAAGATATCTGGAAATTTTCGGTTATTGTAATGATGGTACTTTCTTTATTGAAAATAAAATATCAAGCCCATAAAAAACATCAGTTTCAAAACATTGATGTTAAAAAACATCAGTTTCAAAACATTGATGTTAAAAAAATCAGTTTCAAAACATTGATGTTAAAAACATCAGTTTCAAAACATTGATGTTAAAAAACATCAGTTTCAAAACATTGATGTTAAAAAACATCAGTTTCAAAACATTGATGTTAAAAAACATCAGTTTCAAAACATTGATGTTAAAAAACATCAGTTTCAAAACATTGATGTTAAAAAACATCAGTTTCAAAACATTGATGTTAAAAAACATCAGTTTCAAAACATTGATGTTAAAAAACATCAGTTTCAAAACATTGATGTTAAAAACACATCAGTTTCAAAACATTGATGTTAAAAAAACATCAGTTTCAAAACATTGATGTTAAAAAACATCAGTTTCAAAACATTGATGTTAAAAAACATCAGTTTCAAAACATTGATGTTAAAAAACATCAGTTTCAAAACATTGATGTTAAAAAACATCAGTTTCAAAACATTGATGTTAAAAAACATCAGTTTCAAAACATTGATGTTAAAAAACATCGGTTTCAAAACATCGATGTTTAAAAAACATCGGTTTCAAAACATCGATGTTTAAAAAACATCGGTTTCAAAACATCGATGTTTAAAAAAACATCGGTTTCAAAACATCGATGTTAAAAAAACAAGATTTTGTTTGTCCACACAGCCTCAGAAAAGTGTCACCTCCTGTGATAGTTTACACTTATCAGATGTGTAGAAATAAATCGAAATCGTCGCTATGTGCAATCGCTTCGAGGAAACGCCGGCCCATAATCATGTTGCAGTCACATTTTAGTACATGTCGCTGTACAGAAAAATTGTGCATTTGAATGAACATGGTGAATATTGTACTAGTTCTTAAAAAGGACGAAGCCACCTGTGTACCACGGAGAGGATTGCAAGTACAGTAAATGCTCAAAATGTATATGCCCTTATCGTATTTCAAAAAGTGAATATATTTTATTTTTAACTCGCAGAAAAGGGTAATACATATAGCATTAGTTCTTAAAAACAGGTGTGTCAAAATAAATGTTACAAAAGTTTTGGGCATGTAGAGGGGTCGAAAAACAACAGCATTTTGCCTATGAACATATGGCGGTTTTGCCAGTGGAAAAATTGCTGAAAACTGAGGTACACATGTGACGTTTGCCCCTGATTGTTTGGCGATGCACACGGTCGGCAGGAATGTGAAATCTCCTTGACTATGTCAGAACGTGACATGCCGAACATCTGTGCATGAGAAGTCATTATATACTCTTCTATACCTGAGGGAAGAGAGATTCAATTATCCAATACTATTAGATCATAATTATCAATTATTTACTTCATCTTAATTATTAAGGTGAAAGTTGTTTCTAAAATAAGATATTTTAAATTTGAATGAAACAGGTCTTAAGTACTTATTCTGAACTCCTTCAAATTTAGTGATGGAGCTTTCATAGTTCTAGTGTAATTTGTGCTTGAAGTTAATGCACTTTATTAAAAAAAAAATATTTTCTCAAAAATCTCTCCATTTAAAAAAAATGTTTTGGCGGGGATGGAACATAGCTCGCTTAAAAGAATGGCGCAGGTCTACTTTCACCTAACTCTTTCAATTTTCGAGAATTGTAAAGTTCCTTTTCCAACGAGAGAACGCAATGGATGTAAACATATTACACGTGGGTATGCAATGGCTGATTGGCTGCAAGTCAACGACACACTCGTCCTCGCCCTTTTTTAAGCATACTCGTTAGAAAGTTGTAACTGCACGATATATACCATGGAAAAAGTGTGATGATACATAGGAAACAGATACATTAGTGCTTATTTACTTTAAATTGTGAGTTAAACGCGAAATCTAAGGACAAGCGAAAATGATGAGATGGCGCGTATCAAGCGTGTAAGTAGTTTCCTCCTGTAATATCCTTCTTAATGGCGGACCGCACAACACGTGTGAATATTTCTTAGTGAGGTATTAGTATCGAGTTCATTAATGCTAACCAAAATGTGAATGAATGTAACTTGTGGAGTGAAGCAGTGATAAAACATTATTTTTAATGTGTACTCTTCGTTAATCAAGAAAAAACCGGAACTGGCAGTTGGCATTGAGAAATTAACGATAGAATTAACTGGTTTCGGCGCCACAAGTAAGTACAGCGTACGAAAGGAAAAAATCTGTCTACAGGTAAGTTAACCACTCCCCAAAGAATGAAAATACGTTTTAGGCCAGTGATGTTGAATGCGATGAATTTGTTAGGTTGACCTGCTGACCACCTTACCAGCGATTCGTCGAAGCACGCACGATTTTTTCTTAAAGAATGAGTCTCCAACCATCCATACAGTGCTGAGAGCTGATCCCATTTACCCTGAACTGCTAAATTTAAAGAGATTTTCTCTATAATCTGTGCTACTGGGAATGGTTTGAGTTTATTAATGCAAAGTTATTAATAAAAAGTGGGATATACGATAGAGATGATATTGCTCTGTGGCGTACCACGTATATTCGTAAAATGAGAGAGCTCAGGCAGTAAGGGCACTTAATTTATTTTTTAGATGAGACAGGCGTTATCGTGGGGCACGTGATACCAAAAGCATAGTGACAAATCTGTAAAATAAAAAAAAAATCTTATTAGGCTTAAGTACAGGTTTGAAAAATCCATCTGGGAAGGGTAAAAGACTTTTCGTGCATAGTGTCAGTGATGACTGTTTTTTGGTTGGTGAGTTCGTTTTTAAATCCAAAAAAATGGAGATTATCATGAAGAAACGACTGGCGATTTTCCTTGTGTGCATTAACTTCGTAGTGTTATTGCAATAATATTACATTACTATGGACATTAAACAATAACGTAACATTTAATATTTGTGTTCAGTGAATTATTAATCGCTTGCATGCCTCCATGTCGTTCCCTGTCTTGCAATGGTCGGTTTGTTTCGTTCGTGCTTAACCTTTCGACAGATAGAAGGATATTGTGCAACTCGAGATCGCCAAAAGCGAGCGTGGCGGTGACAGCGGAGGTTGACAATGTGTTATAGATGACAGCAGGCGCCTCGGACCACGCGTTTCGGCGGAGGGATATATTCTGGTTATATCTACTTCATTCTCTCGTTGGACATGGGTTTAATTTTGCTGTGGTGTTTCGAAAATAAATCCTGTACATGATACTGTGCGATTTTTATTAGAAACACAATTTTCACGTTTAAAGGGTGAAGATGAAGGTTTAAGTTGTGGGCGCCCTACTGAATCTCTTCAAATATCTAATACCAAGAAAGAGGTATTCAGGTAAATACTACAACCTTGCTTTCAAACTGTCTTAGTAGTTCCCATGATTGTGTTCCTCTCCAGATCTTCAGAAATCGTTTCGTTGGCCATTCTTGTGCGTTTTTTTAGCAATAACAGCAATGTTTGTAACAGAGAAGGATTTTCTATGTTGAATGTTACTCGAACGTTGCATAAACACTTGAATTCGGGAGAACAAATAAAATGTCAGGTTAACGTGAATTTTTTTAAAAATAAACTGAAATGCACTTTCAGATGCCCTGAAGAGAAAATGTTAGATCTATATTCTGTACAGTTCATTGCAAAGTACGTGATTTTTCTTAGAGTTTCCCTGTGATGGATTCAAAAATTCTCTACTTAAGAGACTCTAGGATTCTCTACAAGAAGCAAGAAATTTTATTTCGCAGACATGATAAAAAATAATCCCCACCATTTACAGTTTCTTTAAAGGAACTGTTGACGTTGCTAATATCAAGTAATTTTGAAAACATTCCAAACCAGTATTCGAAGATAAAAATGTATTCATTCACAAGTAAATCCAAAAGTGTTCAAAATGAATTGAGTACGCTTCAGACTGCATCAATGATTGTTTACAAACAGAATTGGCTTCTGCTATTTGTTTCTATTCAAGTAGAGGATTCAACGGACATTATTCAGGTGTCTCAGTGTTCTGTGATTCTGAAGTTCTATGAACAAAAATTTAGTCAATGTTATAATTCTGCAAGCGTGATGTCTGGCCATTTAAACGGACTTCAGAGAAAAATACCAAGGCCCACTTGAAATATTTGTACACGGTTTGGCACACCTAATTTTGGAGTTATCACAGAGTTGTACGAAAGTGGCGTATATTTTTTTCATCCATTATCGTAACTCTTATCTTCTTCCGTCAATCAGCAAAGAAAACCTACGCAATTTTGCATCGAGGCCAAGCATTCCAACTGTACGACCTGTCCGTTGGAGCTCCAACTCTAAATTGAGTGTAATTGTGGACGACTGGGAAAAGCTGAAAGATATTTTCGAAACCACATTTTGCTCTGAATAATCTGACGTTAAATTTATTCAACTCGCCGGAGGCTTTCTTCACAATATGAACGGTTTTGAATGCGCACTTCTGGCAGTAGAGTTTCAAGACATATTTTGACAGATATCCTGTTTGATATTTGCAAAAGATTAGATTGAATGTAAACTACTGTATATCAAAAGTACGCACTATCTGTGTTATAAAAACCAAAAGGAACAAACATTATTTTTCTACTTTCTTTGAAAAGGCCAGCAAAATTACCGATACGCACCTTACACGAGAGTACAACTTCCTCTCTGAGGATGTATGATTTATCGAGCGTTGTATTATGAAATTTTGGATCATATTTTGATGGAAATGGATGGGAGATTTCGCGATTGTGAAAAATTAAATTTGTTTGCCTTGCTGACACAATTTGAAGAATACAATATATACTTTCCTTCTAATGCACTTAAAAATCTGCAACATTTCATTGGATCTGTCTTTCCTAAAACGTATCGCTTAAGAAACTATCTCTATTTTAAAAGCCAATGAAAAGTATAGGCAGATTTCTACAGAAAAGGGGTTCGAAATATTTAATGAGGATAAGGACATTTTTACGGATGCTTACAAATTATTCTCCCTCATGCTGTACATCTCCTCTACTACAGTATCTGTGGAAAGAAACTTTTGTCTGAGCCGCAAAAACATTCCTCAGAATCGGAAAATTCAGAAGATACTTTCTTCTTTGGGGAATATTGTAATTCAGAAGGAACTTCTGCAGTTCATGAAGAAACAGCCATTCTATGAAGACATCTTAGACAAGTGTCTTGGTGGACTGAAGGATTGATTTGGTATACAAAAAATGAGTGCGTTTAGTTATTAAGCATGTGTAAATGTTTTTGTCATAGTAACTTTTCACATAATTCATTCACTGAATCTAATTTTAAATTTACATAGTTGATACACTTCTTCGAATCAGGTTTCCAATTACTATATAAGGTTTTCCTAGTCGATGCAACCGAAGAGAAAGTCCTAGTCAAAAAAATTGCATTTCACTCTCTATTCCCATTTCTGCGAAATATCCGCACTATGTCGTATCCAAATTACTACTTAAGTTACAGTTCTCGACATACCAACGAACTAGTCTACCTCTATCCTGAAACAGTGTCGAATGAAATTTCTTATATTCGTTATAAATGAATACTTATTATGTATTTTACATATTCTTACTTGAATGGGTGAAAACCAGAACGGTGTAAGTATCATTTTATAAATTCTGAAGAAAAAAAACTGCTTATTTTAGGCTATATTTCAGTTGCAATGTATTTTGTGGTTTTAATAAACAATTGAAATGTCGTAGTTTTAATGATGAAACAAATCACCACTACTTTACAGTAATATTAACTTCAATAAACAGATTTCTCAGAATTTATAAAATGTCACCCATTCACTTATAGAAACAAATTTTGATATAAACATATATCTTCAGATAGTAATTTTACCTGTTGTGTTAAGTATTTTAATGAGTCAATGTTATATTAGATATCAATGTAACAAGGCGTTTAAGTACGTGGGAAGTTGAAAGGTTAGGTCCCGACCGCGATGGCGAGAGAAACATTTTTCCCGAACAAATAAAGCCAGTTAACACTCACGTCATGTACAAAACTTTATTTTTAAACAATTTACTAATTTTTTTTAAATTTCAAACACGCTTTCACACTAATGCTACATTCGCTAGTGGCTATGCTATGAATATTGACACTGCATCTTCCATTTAGAAGACAGTGGTATGGCGGGTAATGAAGTCGGAAAGAGACGAGCAGAGAGGAAAAGGGTGGCTCGTACTCACTCCCAAAATATAATCAATTGATAGACTGTGGTCCGTCCTTTCCGTACTGCCCGTTCGTACAATCGGCTGATTGACGACAGTGGCAGTGACAGTGGCAGTGATAGTGGCAGTGGCAGTGGCAGTGATAGTGGCAGTGACAGTGGCAGTGATAGTGGCAGTGACAGTGGCAGTGGCAGTGGCAGTGGCAGTGGCAGTGCAAGACTGGAAGCTCACTGTTTATTTCTTTGATACAAATGAGATTTAAATGCCACAGCAATTTTAAAACCGAAGTGTGCCCTATTTTATAATTGCAATAATTTTATACCTTCCATTTTAAGTAAAATGAGAGTGAATTTTTTCTGAGAATCCTCTTTCGTATTTTCTAGGATCACTTGCCTCCTCTCGGCTAGTGTCTAACACCCTTGACTTGTCATTTATCCATTTACTTACTTCCGAACCGCTCCTCCGAACCGCTCCTCCGAACCGCTCCTCCGAACCGCTCCTCCGAACCGCTCCTCCGAACCGCTCCTCCGAACCGCTCCTCCGAACCGCTCCTCCGAACCGCTCCTCCGAACCGCTCCTCCGAACCGCTCCTCCGAACCGCTCCTCCGAACCGCTCCTCCGAACCGCACCTCCGAACCGCACCTTCCGTCCTCGCCGAAACTGAACTCGCAAGCAAGCTAGAATTCAAAATGCCGTTTACAATCTTTGAAAGAGCCGTTCTTCGAAGTACAACAATGACCTTCAGATCAGATTTGCGCACGGATGTGCTCTGGAAGGCGTTGACAAGTTCTCATAGAGGACAAGATAGCTATCTTCACGAGAATGCTGTGCAATGGACGAATTAAATACATTGTTATTTCATAAAGACTTTTATTAAAATTCTTTGTAACTTGAAACAGAAATTAATTCCCCTGTTAGTGCGAGCCAGGTGGTGTAGGAGTAACGTGAAAGGCGTGTAAACTTTAAGAACCTAAATTCCAATACCAGGGCGGAGAAGAATTTTACCGGCTAAGATGGCTCAGGCCATCAACGGCTGTCACTGCAGTTTCTCTGGCCTGGAGGTCGTAGGATTCGAGTCCCAACGATGGCAAATTTTCGAAACTAGCTAAACAGCTAGGAATTTATTGTGCCTAGAAGAGAATTCTGGCAACAGGCTGCTCTGATCGAGAGTTTTCCATGATTTTTTTTTCCTGATCAATACTAGGCGAAGCCGGAGTAGTTACCTAACAAACGGGCTACGGACAGCGCGCAACCTTTCTTTCCTGTTCCTTGCCCTATCCTCACCTCTTATTTACTCACCATACTTGTGCACGCACGCACTACACTACACTACACCACACTTCCACATATGTCGGGAGACCAATCGAGATTTTAGAGCTTGTCCCGACTGGGGCGGTGCCCCACTGGTGGGGGATATCTAAATGGGTAAGACCCGCAAGTCGACTTGTAGGTCGGCACCGAATCTTGCCATTCAGCAGGCAAAGAACACCGCCACCTCCCATGATAAGATTATGCACAACAGTTACGAGACTAATAATGTAGCAGTTAAA
>JAZDUA010000365.1:1182500-1247500 GCA_038098605.1 Gryllus longicercus
TCTGTCTCTCTCTCTCGGTCTGTCTCTCTCTCTCGGTCTGTCTCTCTCTCTCGGTCTGTCTCTCTCTCTCGGTCTGTCTCTCTCTCGGTCTGTCTCTCTCTCTCGGTCTGTCTCTCGGTCTGTCTCTGTCTCGGTCTGTCTCTCTCTGTCTCGGTCTGTCTCTCTCTGTCTCGGTCTGTCTCTCTCGGTCTGTCTCTCTCTGTCTCGGTCTGTCTCTCTCTGTCTCGGTCTGTCTCTCTCTGTCTCGGTCTGTCTCTCTCTGTCTCGGTCTGTCTCTCTCGGTCTGTCTCTCTCTGTCTCGGTCTGTCTCTCTCTGTCTCGGTCTGTCTCGGTCTGTCTCGGTCTGTCTCGGTCTGTCTCTCTCTGTCTCGGTCTGTCTCTCTCTGTCTCGGTCTGTCTCTCTCTGTCTCGGTCTGTCTCTCTCTGTCTCGGGCTGTCTCTCTCTGTCTCGGGCTGTCTCTCTCTGTCTCGGGCTGTCTCTCTCTGTCTCGGGCTGTCTCTCTCTGTCTCGGGCTGTCTCTCTCTGTCTCGGGCTGTCTCTCTCTGTCTCGGGCTGTCTCTCTCTGTCTCGGGCTGTATCTCTCTCTCGGGCTGTCTCTCTCTCTCGGGCTGTCTCTCTCTCTCTCGGGCTGTCTCTCTCTCTCTCGGGCTGTCTCTCTCTCTCTCGGGCTGTCTCTCTCTCTCTCGGGCTGTCTCTCTCTCTCTCGGGCTGTCTCTCTCTCTCGGGCTGTCTCTCTCTCTCTCGGGCTGTCTCTCTCTCTCGGGCTGTCTCTCTCTCTCGGGCTGTCTCTCTCTCTCGGGCTGTCTCTCTCTCTCTCGGGCTGTCTCTCTCTCTCTCGGGCTGTCTCTCTCTCTCTCGGGCTGTCTCTCTCTCTCTCGGGCTGTCTCTCTCTCTCTGGGCTGTCTCTCTCTCTCTGGGCTGTCTCTCTCTCTGGGCTGTCTCTCTCTCTGGGCTGTCTCTCTCTCTCGGGCTGTCTCTCTCTCTCGGGCTGTCTCTCTCTCTCGGGCTGTCTCTCTCTCTCGGGCTGTCTCTCTCTCTCTCGGGCTGTCTCTCTCTCTCTCGGGCTGTCTCTCTCTCTCGGGCTGTCTCTCTCTCTCTCGGGCTGTCTCTCTCTCTCGGGCTGTCTCTCTCTCTCGGGCTGTCTCTCTCTCTCGGGCTGTCTCTCTCTCTCGGGCTGTCTCTCTCTCTCGGGCTGTCACTCTCTCTCGGGCTGTCTCTCTCTCTCGGGCTGTCTCTCTCGGGCTGTCTCTCTCTCTCGGGCTGTCTCTCTCTCTCGGTCTGTCTCTCGGTCTGTCTCTCTCTCTCGGTCTCTCTCTCGGTCTGTCTCTCTCTCTCTCTCTCTCGGTCTGTCTCTCTCTCTCGGTCTGTCTCTCTCTCGGTCTCTCTCTCTCCGGTCTGTCTCTCTCTCGGTCTGTCTCTCTCTCTCGGTCTGTCTCTCTCTCTCGGTCTGTCTCTCTCTCTCGGTCTGTCTCTCTCTCTCGGTCTGTCTCTCTCTCTCGGTCTGTCTCTCTCTCTCGGTCTGTCTCTCTCTCTCTCGGTCTGTCTCTCTCTCTCTCGGTCTGTCTCTCTCTCTCTCGGGCTGTCTCTCTCTCTCTCGGTCTGTCTCTCGGTCTGTCTCTCTCTCGGTCTGTCTCTCGGTCTGTCTCTCTCTCTCGGTCTGTCTCTCGGTCTGTCTCTCTCTCTCGGTCTGTCTCTCTCTCTCGGTCTGTCTCTCGGTCTGTCTCTCTCTCTCGGGCTGTCTCTCTCTCTCTCGGGCTGTCTCTCTCTCTCTCGGGCTGTCTCTCTCTCTCTCGGGCTGTCTCTCTCTCTCTCGGGCTGTCTCTCTCTCTCTCGGTCTGTCTCTCGGTCTGTCTCTCTCTCGGTCTGTCTCTCGGTCTGTCTCTCTCTCTCGGTCTGTCTCTCGGTCTGTCTCTCTCTCTCGGTCTGTCTCTCTCTCTCGGTCTGTCTCTCTCTCTCGGTCTGTCTCTCTCTCTCGGTCTGTCTCTCTCTCTCGGTCTGTCTCTCTCTCTCGGGCTGTCTCTCTCTCGGTCTGTCTCTCTCTCTCGGGCTGTCTCTCTCTCTCGGGCTGTCTCTCTCTCTCGGGCTGTCTCTCTCTCTCGGGCTGTCTCTCTCTCTCGGGCTGTCTCTCTCTCTCTCGGGCTGTCTCTCTCTCTCTCGGGCTGTCTCTCTCTCTCTCGGGCTGTCTCTCTCTCTCTCGGGCTGTCTCTCTCTCTCTCGGGCTGTCTCTCTCTCTCGGGCTGTCTCTCTCTCTCTCTCGGGCTGTCTCTCTCTCTCTCTCGGGCTGTCTCTCTCTCTCGGGCTGTCTCTCTCTCTCTCGGTCTGTCTCTCTCTCTCTCGGTCTGTCTCTCTCTCTCTCGGTCTGTCTCTCTCTCTCTCGGTCTGTCTCTCTCTCTCTCGGTCTGTCTCTCTCTCTCTCGGTCTGTCTCTCTCTCTCTCGGTCTGTCTCTCTCTCTCTCGGGCTGTCTCTCTCTCTCTCGGGCTGTCTCTCTCTCTCTCGGTCTGTCTCTCTCTCTCGGTCTGTCTCTCTCTCTCTCGGTCTGTCTCTCTCTCTCTCGGTCTGCCTCTCTCTCTCGGTCTGTCTCTCGGTCTGTCTGTCTCTCTCTCTCGGTCTGTCTGTCTCTCTCTCTCTCGGTCAGTCTGTCTCTCTCTCTCGGTCTGTCTGTCTCTCTCTCTCTCGGTCAGTCTGTCTCTCTTTCTCTCTCGGTCTGTCTGTCTCTCTTTCTCTCTCGGTCTGTCTGTCTCTCTTTCTCTCTCGGTCTGTCTGTCTCTCTTTCTCTCTCGGTCTGTCTGTCTCTCTCTCTCTCTCGGTCTGTCTGTCTCTCTCTCTCTCGGTCTGTCTGTCTCTCTCTCTCTCGGTCTGTCTGTCTCTCTCTCTCTCGGTCTGTCTGTCTCTCTCTCTCTCTCGGTCTGTCTGTCTCTCTCTCTCTCGGTCTGTCTGTCTCTCTCTCTCTCGGTCTGTCTGTCTCTCTCTCTCTCTCGGTCTGTCTGTCTCTCTCTCTCTCTCGGTCTGTCTGTCTGTCTCTCTCTCTCGGTCTGTCACATATACAATCAGTTCAAAATTGCTAAAAGTGACCGCTGAATGGAGGTCAGTACATCAAAACGAAATATGCCTTGCCGCGCGACCCGGTTGCCGCTTGAACGAGGGAATTTTTGCACGTGACTTTTGAAAAATCAATCGGTTCCTCAATAAAACTGTGAATTGAGGAGGCCGCTTGCATTTAAACCAGGTATTGTAAAGGAAATAATCTGGAATTTAAACCAGGTTTCACGGAAAGATATTAAAGTGTCACCTTTAATCACTTTAAAAATTAAGTTACTTATCCAAGAGAACTTGGTGACAAATGATTTACAATGTTTTTCTACGACGATAACAAAGGATTTTTAATTTCTATGAAAGAGGTTCTTGAACGTTCTAGTTAAGATACTAATGTTCACTTGATGGAAACTCCATTCCTTTGTCTTCGAAAGGGGGTATTATAAGAACTCGTTACTCCACTGGTGCTAAAATACAGCTGCTTCTTCTAACATCCATATGAGCGTACCAAACAAACACTTGCATCCAGAGGAGGATTTACGCATAGGCACAGTAGGCACGTGCCTACGGCGGCGAATTTTCAAGGGCGGCAAATTTAAAGGCGCAAAATTTTCTTGATATTTTCTAAAACAAATTTAGGTTCTCTAAAAACTATAACAGCATAAATCATATTTTTATTTTTAAAATTATTTAAACGAGACTAAAGCCGCCTCCTCAACCTTTGATTTATAAATTAAGTTTGAATTTCAAATGGGGACATTTTCAATGTTACAGAATATATTAAAAGAATTCGCCAACGACTTCTGATTGGTTGATTGAGCAGAAAGAATTACTTCTTAGAGTAAGAAGTTTGAAGTAGCCAATCAGAAATCGCTGACGGATTTCGCCATTCATTCATATTGCGCTATATAGAAAGTAGCGACATCTGTGACTTCTTGAGTTAAGTTCTATTAGATGGATCTGGAAATAACCCTTTTCTTTCTTTTGTTACTACATTTGTGTATCGTTTATTGTAAGAGCCTGCTGAGTAAAAATGATATTTTGAAGTTTTTAAGTGAGTGATTATCGAAAAAGACTCAGCAGAAATCAATAGGCAAAAATCCGAAAAGAAAAGGAAGAGAGATGTCAAAATGAAATTGATAAGACAAAAAAATAAATGAATTCTTTAAACCTGTACGTGAAACTGATTTCTGCTGCAGCCAAATTGAAAGAACATGAGAATTCTACATGTCATAAAAACTGTACGTCCGCATTGAAAAATACACAGCGGACCGAAAACCAAGTGAATAAGCAGCTACTTGAA
Organism: Gryllus longicercus; assembly: GCA_038098605.1. Taxonomy (NCBI): domain Eukaryota; kingdom Metazoa; phylum Arthropoda; class Insecta; order Orthoptera; family Gryllidae; genus Gryllus; species Gryllus longicercus. The sequence goes on from JAZDUA010000365.1 coordinate 1,186,839, forward strand.
CAAGTTGAAACCGAGGCAACGTATTGGAGGAATGTTCTTGAGCGTGTCATTTTAGTAATAAAAACTCTTGTTACAAAAGGGCTTCCTTTGAGAGGACATGTCGAAAAGTTTGGAAATAATCAAAATGATAATTACATGATGTTGCTTGAGTTAATTTCGAAATATGACCACTTCTTAGCAGATCACATACAGAAATTTGGTAACTGCGGAAAGGGAAATACATCGTATTTATCCACCACGGCGGTTGAAGAACTAATAGGTATATTAGCTAAAGCAGTTAAAGATGGGATTCTCCGAAACATTCTAAGTGCCAATTATTTTTCCATTATTGTGGACTCGACACCAGACAGAGCACACGTGGATCAACTCGCTATAGTTATTAGACATGTGGGAAAAGATGGTACACCAAAAGAGACATTTTTGGAATTCCTTCCAAACACAGGCCATAAATCAAAGGAGATTTCGACGCTTAATGCAATTTTATGGAGATTAACGAACTGAACATTAATAATTGTCGTGGTCAGTCCTACGACTACGCGTCAAATATGTCCGGACTTTACACAGGTCTTCAAGCTCGTATGAAAGATGTAAATGCTCTAATTGAATTCATCCTCTGTTCTTCTCATTCTTTAAATTTAGTTGGTACAAATGCAGCTGAATCATTCACTGAAACGTGTACTTATTTTCTTCCACAAAATTTGTATAATTTCTTTAGTGCATCTACATCAAGGTGGGACATACTTCAAAATTAAGTAGATGAAGGATCCGTTACATCCTCTTTCAAAAGTCTTTCAATTACGCGCTGGTCAGCTCGAGATGATGCATGTCAGGCTCTAAAACATCGTTGGCAAAATGTTTTAGATGCCCTTCAAATTATATCTGATGATTCTGCGCAAAAACCGTCAATGCATGCAGAAGCTAAAGGTCTTATTGTTGCTTTAAATCGACTTGAAACTACTATTATGACCGAGGTTTGGGGATTCATTTTAGACCGCTTGAATGCGTCGAACCAACAAATGCAAAAAGTCGATATTGATTTAAGTTCCGTGGTTGGTATTTACACTATGCTTGTAGAACTTTTAAAAACGAACAGAGACAAATTTGAATTTTTTGAAGAGAAGGGTAAGAAGCTGTCAAATACTGAAACGTACGAATCTGAAAACAAAAGAAAAACGAAACGTAAAATGCAATGTGATGAAACTAACGAGAATGCAGCAGAACTGACCGCACGAGACAAGTTTATATTATACACTTATTTGGTTATTGTTGATAAATTACTTGCAGAATTGAATAAGAGACTTAAAGCGTATAAAGATGTATATGACAAATTTAAGGCTGTCATTGAAATAGAAAAATTAACTTTGATAGATTTGGAAAAAGCAGCGATATATTTATGTTCACAATTTCCCCAAGATCTTGAAGAATTGGTTGAGCTTATACATTTAGTTCGTATTTAAAAATCCTTGAAGATATTAAGCCAACGAATCCTGCAGCTTTATTAAAGTGGTTACGGAAAGAAGAATCAGAATGTATTTATCCTAACGTTGACATTGCACTTCGAATCTTTTTATGTATTCCGGTCGCCAATTGCACAGCAGAACGTTCATTCTCTTGTTTAAAAAGGATTAAAAATTATTTGCGTTCTACAATGACAGAGTATCGACTGAACTCCTTAGCGTTATTGTGTATCAAAGAAAATTATCTCAGCCTTTTAGAATATACTATAATTATTGATGAATTTGCTCACCAAAAGGCACGTCACAAAATTTTACATCAATAGACAAATTAGCTATAATTAATAAAACGTTATTTCAACTGTATAAAAAAAACATCCAAAAAGTTAAATGTTATATTCCTTGTTTATAATGGTAAATCGAAAATTATAAAAACTGTTAAAACATCGTAATATTCTAATCGTTCAGTTGTTGTAAATAAAAATCTATCATATCAATATTTAATACAAGCTATTTATTTGTCTACTACATTAGAGTATACCTTATGATTTCAGAAGTATATGAATCTGAAAGAAAAGCCCGTTAACGAAAGAAAACATGTTGCAATTCTAGTTGTCATGTTTTAGTTTCCTTTTAATGTTAACATTTCAGTGTTGAAACGTTAATAATGTTGAACGTTACTTGCTATGAAGATACAGTTTATATCCAAAATTAGCTAAACCAAAAAAATTATTTAATTTATGAAAACAATGTGCAAAATGTAATGTTACTTTTAAAGTTAAAACGTTCAAATTAATGATGAATTGTTACTGAAACGTTACAATTTGAAATGTAACATTAATCACTAAACAGGGGGCGGCAAATTTGATGTGCCTACAGGCGGCAAAAATATTAATCCGCCCCTGCTTCTGATCATCTTCATAGATGATCATTATTATACGCAGGGGCGGATCCAGAGATAAATTTTAGGTGGGGAAATTCGAAATGTTCTGGTCAAAAGTCTTATTTCAGATTTAGTAAAATGTCGCAGGCTACACTCAGCTCATGCTACGATAAGATTTTATTGGTTTTAATGATTATCCGAAAATATTTTGGCCAGAAAGTTTCGTGACAACTTAAAATTAATAGTAACTGAACAAACTTAGGGTGGGAAATTTTCCTCATTTCCCTCTTCGTGGATCCGCGCCTGTTATACGATATGTTGTACGCTTTATCTTCGTTGTCTGGGTATGCATACCTTTCTCCATGGCTTAATCACAGCTCAAGCTGATATTATGCGCGCACGTTTTCTTGAGTCCCGGAATACCCACTCCTTTGCCAACATTATGTGAATTAAGAATAAATGGTAGCAACGAACGTTGTAGACAAAATCTGCTAACCAGTATGTTCGCTCCCGCGTAGTAGAAACTATTTTGCATCGAAAAAGGAACAACAAATTTGATGCAAAATTCCTTTCGTCAAAATAACCCAACTCCCCACTCCTCTCGCAACCAGCGAAGCGAGGGCTCAAGAAAACTTGCGCGGAAAATAACACAGTTCACCATTTCATATCCTGAACAATTTGCTACATATTTTTATATTGGAGTATATTTTCCGTAGTAAACCGGCTGTTTGAACAGGATTTTTAATATAAAATCACCCTACGGGCACATTAATGTAATAGCAGTTACAATTGATGTCATTGTGAAGTTAGACTGTAAAGATTGTGTTGCAAAATTCATTACGTAACTCAAGAAAGCAAGTAATTCATGAGGTAGATACCGAAATCATTAATTGACTAACTCTGAATTACTAGTGAGTCCATGACATCTCTATATTGAAATAATCGAACTAACGAGAAGAATTGAAGTACGATTTAGCCATCTCCGCCAAACGACTGATAAACTATTGCCTGACAAGTTAAGTAACAGTGAGCATGGGCAAATCGCGCGACTTGTTTTTGTCTTCGAATTCCTGAAGTGTTCCCACAGAGAGCAGTGTGCGTCGTCGTTGCGAAGCCCATGATGCAACGTTTCTATGGCATGTGCCTTCTGCGTCGGCCATTTTGCAGTTTTCGTGAGATATAGTGTTGAGTTTGAAGACTCTTCACAACGGTAAGATTTTCTATATTTATGTTCATGTAGATTGATTTGTTTTACTACAGTGTTCAGAATTTAGTCCGATCGTGATCGTCACTAGTTGCGCTGTGCATACACGTCTAGGAATAAAATATTATTGATGCGGTGTCGTGGACTTCTACAATTATAAAAGAACTGCTCGATTAAAGAAGTCTAATGATAAGGCACATGGTTTCCGGGATATATTAGAAAAGAAAACTATACCAAATTCTACTGAGTGCCAGTTGTGTTGTCTTGAAAATCGCGAGTCCTGCTTTTTTGTGTGTAAATACACGTCGGTATGTATGTGAATAAGTTTTCTAATCCCCAAATATGTTGAAGTTCATATAAATGGCTTCTGTATAGTTGGATGAATCACGCTGTTTTGATCATTCACTTGCCACATTTAAACAATATTTTATTTAATTACCAACGTGCAACCTTTTATTTAGAGAAAATATAAATATTAAGTATTTCTTGCTTAATGTTGTTGCGAGTTTGGGGGCAAGAATGACATCTATGTCTTTATATTGTTCAAACCACGAATTTATTCGTTGCAGCCAGTAGAATGGATGAATTTAGAAGAATTAATTTGTAATTATTAAAATTAAAGGAGTGAGTTTGCATATTCGAGAGTGTTTAAACGCATTTTAAAGACAGTACAGAATTTTACTAGAAAATAATTTAATTGAATTTGTCATTTCATTTTCTTAAAAAGAATACTTTAATAGATTTGTGTTTTTGACTCCCATTTCAATGGGGTTTTTACAACAATGTATGGTTAGGTTTGAATTGGTGCACAATGTTTTTTGAGGTGCCCCACACTGTTGTTTGGACTAGAACATGCTTGAAATCGTTTGAATTGGTGGTTTTTAGGTTGTATGCTTTTGGTGTCCTATTTTATTTTTATAGTTATTGAGTGTATGCCTAGTGACACCTTTTTTTTGATACTTGTGAAATAATTTTGTCACTTGAATTTTAATTGTGCTGACTTGACACATCACTTCCTCAATTTTTCTTTCTTTCTTTTTTTATTTTTTATTAGAGGGGAGAGATATATTTTCAAGAACTTTCTGTACTATATATGTGTGATGGGGGTGGGGATCATGCCATTGTTATGATTCAAATGCATTGGATCAGTGTTAAAATGCTAGTTAAATTAATGTGCAATTTTTAAATGAGGATGTTGTGCAATTGTTAAGAACATTAATAATAAACTATAGATCTGTGAACAGATAATTATCCTTTCTACCAATTAGTTATCAGGTTTTTTGAGCTGCTGTGTAACTACATAAATAATGGAATGTTTACATAATGATGATTACTTCATTCTCAGCCTTTAGCTTTTAGAAAGAAGTTTCTTTCTTCTTTTTTCCTATCAGCTTATTGCTTTGTTTGCCTCAGTATTTTTATTAAATGAAATTTGCTAGCAAGAATTAAAGATTGAATGATCATTGTAATGATGAATAGAACGAAATTTTACAATATATTTTAATTTTGTATAGGTTACGTGTACATGAATGGGGACATCGGCAAGCTCCCTTCAGGGGCGGTGTACCCTACCACCCCTGAGTCCTTGGCCATCACTGCTACCTCAGATTACAGGTGAGCTTTTAGGTTACTGTTTCCTTTAAGTGTATTAAATTATGAATGATTATAATGTATAAGCATATATTACCAATGGATATAATGTAATTACAATGTAAGTAAATTAGTTTGCATGACATCTGTATTTTTCACATTAAAACTATTACAGTGGGTCATTGAATGGTGTAACTGACTCACTGGAGACGTACGTGCAAGCCAGCTCTCCTCCAGGGGGATCGCTAGCGGACCCAAGCCCTGGGTCTGATGCAGGCATCCCCCTGGATCAGCTTAAACAGATGTTGTCATCACAGCTAGAATACTATTTTTCCAGGTAAATCAGTTAATGTTGATTAACAAATAAAAGGATTTTTGTCTTTATTTTTGACATGTGTATATTGTTGCAGAGAGAATTTGGCTAATGATGCCTATCTTTTGTCTCAAATGGATAATGATCAGTATGTCCCAATTTGGACTGTTGCCAATTTCAATCAAGTCAAAAAGCTGACTAAAGATATCAAACTTATCACAGAAGTATTACGAGGTATTTAGTGCTGATTAATGCATGGATGTTTGGGGGGAGGGGGAAGTGGTTGCTTATGTTTTTTTTTGTTTTTTTTTGTTTTTTTAATTTTTTGACAGAATCACCTAATGTTCAAGTTGATGAAGAAGGAATTAAGGTGCGACCAAATCATAAAAGATGTATTGTGATATTGCGTGAAATTCCTGACAACACTCCCTTAGATGAAGTGAAGGTATGGGATTTAATTGGACGTTAATCTTGTAAATCATCTGCAGGTAACGTTATATTGAATGTATGTTCTGACAAAAAAATGTTTCAGGCATTATTTTCTGGTGAAGGTTGTCCCCGTTTAATTTCTTGTGAATTTGCACATAATAATTCATGGTATGTTACCTTTGAATCTGATGAGGATGCCCAGAAAGCGTATAGGTTCCTTCGAGAAGAAGTTAGAGAATTTCAGGTAATATGTGTTTCATTATTTGAGAAATCTTTATCTAGTAAGTAATTAATTGTATTCTAAACCAAACTGTTAAATTATTTTCATGTTCAATAGTTTATTGCTTTAATAATCTGATCAAAAATTTCAGACAAACATTTAGTAGAAGACTTCATTAGTAATGAAGTAAAATATAGGTGCTATTGCAAAGTAAAAGGTCATGTGTATAAGCTGGGGAGGAGAAAATTGTTATTATTTGGGAGCCTGCTCCAAGCTACAAAGCATGACCCAAAATACATGATGGACATAAAATTGCTTTCAGTTTAGTTTATTAGTTATCAAATTGAAGTTTGTAATTTCCCATTATGTATATTTCTCAAAATTAAATTTTGTTGTGATTCTGGGATGGAACAAATTATGGGATTAATTCAGAAGCATTAGTTTTGTTAGCAATGACTTTCAGGAGTATCTGTTAAATATGATGAAGAAAATACTGTGGATAAAAACATTATATACGTTGATGGGATATATATGAGACACACAGACTTACACAAATGCGTGTTGCATATAAATATGTACATTTTTTAATTTTTAGGGTAAACCAATTATGGCAAGAATCAAGGCTAAACCTATGAACAGGTTGCCTTTACCACCAGTATCTGCAATGGGTGCTGCTGCTATGAAGAATGGATATCGTACTCCTCCAACAGCTATATACGACCCCAATTCTTATCAAGGCCAGCAAAGATTCTTGTACAGTAATGGTAGTTCATTGCCCCCAAATGTGAATTATGGAAATCAAGTTCAGATATATGTAAGTAGCGTGAATGTAGGACCATTTATAATTCATTTTCCTTCAATTTCTTTCAAAAACATACAAATTATGAAAATGATACATTGATAAATAATAAGTCTAGAGATCCAATGTAAAAGAACTTTATCAAAATCTTGCTTAAAATATTAATATAGGTATACTGAATATTCTGAAAGATTTGCTAGAAAGCATAGTGACATTAGTTGTCCTCTGCTTTTATTGTGATTAATACAAACTTGTATTCTTGGAATGTACAGTTCAAAATACACTGATGAAGAAACATTGACAAAATATATTCCATACTAAATATTGGTGGATTTTTAGTTAATTTTGTGTTGAATATAATATTCATTTAAGGGCACGTGCATTAAAAGGGTAGCCCCCATCATCCTGTTTTCAGGCATTTCAACATCAGCAGCCATTCTATCCACCAAGTATGCTCCAACCTTGGCCTCCTGCTGGGCCTGGCTTTGTGGAATTGGGAAGCGTTTTTTCCTTCAATGGTTTGGCTCCACAGGCATCCTTCACCAAACCTCAAGGATCTAGAACCTACAATCCTCGTAGCAGGTATTGCATAGCATCAAGACAGCTTAACTGATAGCATTATTGTAAAGAATCTCTGTGACTCCTGTATTTTTTTTTTTTCCTTTCCCTTCCCCTTTTATCAGATATTTCTCATCATTTGATTCTTCCTTTCTATTGTACGAGACAAAGCTTTCTGTCATTGGAATCTATACCACTAGTTAATAATGTGGGCATTTCTCCTTTTCTATCACTATTGTTAAAACTAATTTGTGGCTTATTCACTGCTGTTTCATTTTACACTCCTGAACTTCATTGTCTGTTTGGTTTATCACTGTGGAATGGTTGAAAGCTTCCTACAAATTGTTTGTTCAATTTCACCATTGAGCTATTATGTATTGTATTTTGATTTGTACTCTTCCATTATGTACTAAATGTTGCATGAAAGCTGAAAATTTCTTGCTAGTCTCTTTGAAGAAACTTGCTTAGTACTGTTACACTTTTTATATGTTGCTACAATGATTGTTTTCAAATTCAATTTTGTACATATTTGATATAATGCAATTTTTTGTGCATTTTTCTGAGAGTTTGAAGGTGGGTTTTTAACCAATTCCTAATGAAGTTGTCCTTGTCTTTTCAACCCTGGTTGATAGATATGTTATTCAGAGAACTAAATTTTACAAGGTTTACTTTTTTTATCTAATTATATTTTTCTAGTCTATCATATTTCAGTGAAATTGAAGATAACAATTAGAAAATGGGTCACAAAATATGGTTCAGCCATTGACATTGGTATTAGCAGAAACCTGCTATCAAACAAAATTACAGAATGTTGAAACTAAATAATGAGTATAGTTAGGTTACTCCAGGAAGCAGAATTTTTGTCCTGAATGTACCTAATGAAAAGGTACGTCATCAAACTTACATTGTTATGATGACTCTGACTTAACATAATTATTCCATAAAAATTCTCTTCTAGGAATGTGATTTTTACAACAATGTTTATTTAAATATTTTAATGAAATATGATTTAAATGTGTTAATTTTGTGGGATAGCATTTATGTCCTCTTTAAAAAATTGCTTCTAGTTTTATGCTTTTTGGAAACTTCTTACTCAAGAAAGGAGCATTTTCATGTTTAGTTTCAAAGTGCTGTTAATTGTGGAAAAATCTGCTAAGAATGATGTGTAGCAATTCTGTAGTTAGTGCAAATATTTTTTCTGCATGTTTTGTTTGAAAAGTATGATGTAACATGATCTGTTGGTATTAACCACTCGGTTGGTTTTTTCATTATCAGTACATGAAAGGAATTTCTTAAATTACCATGTTGTTAATTGTTTTAAGTCATGGAATATTTTTTTCTGTGGATTGCATTTCTCAATTAACCAGCTGAGTGGTTATGCAGTTTGGTGGTATATTAATATGTATTGTGTACTGTACATATTTAGGAATAAGAGGAACCAACCATTGAGTGATCGGTCAAGTTTATCAGATGTCATGAATTTGGGTCGTCATTCTGCTGGTAGTCATTCATATCACCATCATCTGGGAGGAATGGGAAGCTCAGTGACTGGCGCTATTGGAGGGACACATAATAAAAATTCAAGCAGTGCATGTGGAAACAACCCGTCAGTAGGAGGAAAGTTACAGACAGTGGCTGCAGTTGGGGTGGTTAACGATGCACATCATAATCATTCCAAGAGCCATCAGTCATCTACTCAAGATGCCAGTGATACAAGCAGTGTACCTAGTCAGAATTTACCTGGACCCTTGCTGCGAGGTGACAGTGAGGACTACAGGCAGTCCCGTGATCTTCTTACAGCCAAGGAGCCAATGCCACCCAGGTATCAAGTGTATCTTAGTTATGTTATTGTAGAGAATTTCCTGCTTTCTTTTCCTTTTTGTCTCGATTTTGAGTTCTTGTGCTGTCCAAAGGCAACTTTATTTTGTTTAAAATTGTTGCAAGTCACGCGAGTCATTGTAATTAATTAAACTGCAAAGTCATGCTGCTATTGATTTTGAAACTTTTGAGAGTATTTGAACATTGCAGTACATGTCATTGGTATGTGTAAAAATTGAGGTTATATATCTGAAATTAGTTCAATTTCAAAAATTGAATCAATTTGAGGAAGAGTTGGTAAAAATAACCATAAATATGACCAATTTCATGTTGACTAGGAATTGCTATATTAACTGTTTGTAATGAGGGAGGGGGGCTGAAGTCCTATGAGAAGTGAATCATTTATGAATTAATCCCCAATTTGGTTGGGCATCAGCGAGTGTCAAAAACCACTCACGTGACTGAACAGACGTACATAGGTCATGCCCGAGGCTGACCTGGGCTGTAGCAGCATTGAAGAGAGGTGTTTATATTGTTTTATGTTCTGCAACAAAATATTAGGGTATATATAAATATTCAATTTTTATGATTGGAATGTTAATTTTAATTTTTTGAAGTGGTAGAAATCATTGTTATTAGGTCCCAGTTTGTTCTAAGGACTTTTCTTTATTTTTTTAAATATAAATTCATGATCTGTTTAGGTAAGAAAATATTAAGGCTAAAAAATACTTTTTAAACCTTGTCTTCACTTGGTTACTCTGGTCAGCATACTGTGCCGGAGAAACATTGTTAATTTATTTCTCGCATGTTTTCAAAGTGCCAAAGCCGTTGAATTACCGTAGGTACATTATTATCAAACTCTCATAAATTTGAAAAGACATGAGAATTATTTATATTTTTAATAAATTCTTCGTATCCGTTTAAAATGTTGTGAATTGTCTTATTGACCAGAAAATTGTCATATTGGTGAGAAGGTATAGATATCACCATATTAGTGTTTCGTTGTAATAATGGTTTTTGTCACTGCCAGTATCTTAATGTATGTTTTTCCTTTATTTCTTTCTGCTCTTGCTCTCATACTACTGACCTGATCCTCCCCATTTGAGTTGTTTTCATTTGATGTCACCTAGGAATATTCCTGTCTTGAGTTGCCAGATTTTCTTCCTGTTGCACTCTTGTTCATGGTATCTGCTTCAATAACCGTTAACTTTAAGGTAGCTGTCTTCCCAAGAAAAAAAATTCTACATACATATAAATATTTTCAATTTGTTAATAAAAGGCAAAAATGCTGGTTTTTACTTCAAACATCACTCTTGAACAAATCGATATATTTTGATAATTCTTTTTTAAAATTAATCGCAATTTTATTATTTAGTTAATGAACTAGAATGATAAAGATACTGTGAATACTAAGGAGTATAAACGTTTTTCATGTAGTTCATAAAATTGAAAGTTTTAGTGACATTCACTAAATAATTTCATGGGTTTTATACGCTGCAAAAACAATTATATTATTGTCTTGATAGTTTTTGATTGGTGTTTGAAGTGCATGAATATGCTGAAAATTCCCAATTTGGGGAAATACATCTGAAGTCCACTCAGTGCTTCACAGTTGGCACTCGCATTGAAAAAATATTTCTTTTTTAATCTTAAGAATTGTAGCAAGGTTCGATTTGAAGCATTTTAAAGTCAATAAGAGATAGCATATGATGCAATAAAATTTGAAAAACACTAATTTTCCTGTTTTTCATCACTCTTTGGTAGTTGACAACTACCTTAAATTTGCTTCGTTGAAAGTTCACACTAGAATATTTTGCAAAGATTGTATATGTGGTTGGTTGTAGAACATGCACTTTATCGAGGTGAATTTTGTAGCTAAGCACTTATTTGCACTTGCGCAGGCCTAAAGTTGATAGTCCATGTGTATTCATCATTTGAATTTAAAAAAATCACTGCAAACATTTTTATTTTGTTATCACTTTGCAGTTAATGGTTACAGATACATTCATTTGAGATTTTCTCTTTATTGGTCCATTAAAAAATATTGGTCGTATTTTTGGGTAAAAATATTTTATCCTCCTAAGATGAATTGGTGGCTTACCATTGCGAGTGCTCCCTGGGAAGTCGTTTTGGTTTTGGTTCTCATTGGCTAATATGGTTATAATAAAGCACTAAATAAAAATAATTATTTTAATGTTGTTACAATAATTGTTTGATGCCAAATGATTTTGTACAAATTGTAAAAATATTAATGATGAAAACTCAAACCTTGAATTATCCTGAAAAAATAAAAAAATACTTTTGAATTATTTTATTTTATTTTTTAGTACACGAAGCCCAATGGGTTTCCCTGATATAACTATATGTGATATTAAATTAACACTTGGGAGGAATAAATTTATAAAAAAACGGTGGGATTAAATTTTTGGGAAATATACTGATAGCCTAACAACAGGTGAATGTTGGTATACACTTGGGTGTAATTATTGTATTTGTTACAGACTTCAATGAATTTTCTGTTGTTAATTTTTCTTTATATTCTGAGGGTTGCATCAGTTTAAGGGAGAATCCATGGTGGAAAACTCCTTTTTTTCTTTTCCTTTTCTTTTCTTTTTTTTCTTTTTTTTTCCTTTTTCTTTCTTTCTTTCTTTCTTTCTTTCTTTCTTTCTTTCTTTCTTTCTTTCTTTCTTTCTTTCTTTCTTTCTTTTCTTTCTTTCTTTTGTTGTTGTTTTGTTTCCATGTGGGATATTTGAAATGTTTTGAGCCTCAATTAAGATCCTGTCAATGGGTGTTTTGTGGAAGTATTTAGTAGCAATTCTCCAAGCTTTGTTGTGGATTGTGTCCAAATGTTTCAAATATATTTCTCCCTAACGTGTTGTACAATAAGCATCTGTAATCAAGATTTTTGTGTGATGATTGCTCTTTAGGTTCGCAGCGCTTGTCTTTATCAGTTCTCCGTTGTGTGTGTGTGTTTTTTATGTATGCAGTTTCAAGATATTCATTCTTTTCTTGCTTCCTTTTGTTATATTGTTAATGTGTGTTCTAATATCTTGGTGTTACTAATTAGGGGGTAAACCACCAACATTTATGTCACAAGTTGTGCTGTTTGTATCTTTGTTTTCAGAAAATGTTACGTTCTGTTTTCTGGGCAGAGAACTTGCTGCCAGTTTCTTGGGACTATTGTGTACATTGTTTAGAGCATTTAGAATCATGTCTTCAGTAGAAAGTGTGTTATTCTCTAAACCTAGAAGGGTTGTATTGTCAAATTTCCTTGCATTTACTGGTATTTTAATATTTTTATCTGCCTTGTTTATAGTAAGTAGAAGTAAGGTGATATTAAACACAGATCCTTGGAGGATGCAGTTTTCAGTTTCTTCAGTGTTCACAATTGAATCTTGTTGCTGCGATCCTCAAGTTCATAATGTTACGTCTCTGTTCGGAATGATTTATGCATTGTATTTAGCTGGTATACAATGCTTGACTGATATTTAAAAAAATTTCGCCTTTCATGGTTACACTATCTAAAGAAATGAAATATTTGGGAAGACTGTTGAGAGAAGATTCCAGCATCTTCTAATCATAAAGTATTAAAGTTTATATAATTTGAATAGTTTGTCATTGAGAATAGGAGCAAAGTGTTTTTGATATCATGATAAGATATCATATAATCTGCAATAAAACAAAGTTGTTGACTGATTTCTGCGTTTTATCGTAGTTACTTTGTATATGAGTATCAGAACCTTTCCACTTGGTGTAAGTAACCAATGAGATTATGCCTCATTGGAACTAAAACTTGAGAAACAGAATCTCTGTAGAGCTCATTCACCTTTTGCTGTTAAAGAAATGCACACTTTGCTGGAACACTGATAAACCACGATCGTAGAACCTCTTGTAATATATTCAGCAGTCGACACGTCTCTCTCTCTCATTTGGATGCACTTGCTGATATGAACAATACAAATAATTTTACTGAGAAGCTGTAGATCATAACGAAATCTGATACCATATTTGAAATTGGAAGACACCTCTATTTCAAACCTTGATTGTTTATGGTGACGAAAAAACATTGGCCTGTTATGTAGTGGTGCTTGAAGAGTTGAAATGATGTTACTCCAGTGCTTGACTTAATTTGCGGAGTTCAATGTTATGTTTGCAAACCTTTAAAGCAGACCAGTCAGATGAAAGAGCACCCAAATGGCGTTCACCAAGGTTTGGGGTGTGTGGTGATATGAGCTTAGCGAAGTCGCTTCAAAGTGCATACATATATATGTAAAATAGGATATATTGCGTAATATTAAGAATACACTGAATATAAAACACATTTACCTAATACAAAATTACATTTATCGTGCGTTTCCTAAAGAAAATTTAAAAATAATTTGGAGAGCACAAATTGATGCACATTGACATACAACCGTACAACTTTCCCATCAGTAATAAATGCTTAATCTATTGCAATCCAGGACTGTAGTTTAGCAGCTAGACTAGATGCAATAGAAGCTGTTGTACAAACTAATGGTATTATGACCAGCAACCAATCTTTGCAGCTTGTAGCATTTTCATCGAAGTGTTACACTTTGGCGATTGCCAAAGTGTCTCGGAAATTAAGGTTAAAGATCATGATACCTGGCGTCAGTAATATTTTCACACAGGTGAAAATGTCTGTTGCTGACACACACTTCCCACCACTGTGACATAAGTGATGCAGGCAGGCTGGACTGTATGAACATCCGATCACATCTTAATGAAACTTTTTGTAGTCTACATGGAAGAATTCTTAATGCCTTTTAACACTACTCTCTTTTGTTATTAAACAAGTGCATCATCCCCGTGCTCACTGAGCAAGAAACCAAGAGCCCAATCAGACTGAAACTTAAGTCTTCTTGCATCCTGCCATGGCCGCCTACTGTGCATCCCTGAGAAATTGGAATGCAACTTCCCTTTGTCATGGGTACTGTGTGCCCTTGTAGAGCACAGCATGCTCCTTTTGGCAGCCCGGCTTTAAAGTCTTAAATTACCTTTAATGTCTATATAAAATAATATTAGATTGAAAATGAAGTTGAACATCAAAATATCTTGGGTGTTGGTATTCATGCCTAAAATCACCTTCTTTAAATACATTTCATATATCTAAGAGATGAATAACTTGTGGATATTAAGGCAGACATGAGGGATTTTATGGCATTTTTCAAAGTTGTTTGATATTATCTACTTCGTATTAAGAACCTGCTAGTGACATGTGAGAGGAGGGAAGTGTAGATGTTTTGACATTTGATTAGGCATTTCACATTGCAAATAGATTGTTGTTAAGTTCAGAACTGTGTGTGCAAGTTTTCTAGACATCACACAGTAGGGCAGCAGTGGTGAGGTGTCTACATCATAAGAGGCAGGGGCTGCCAATAGTTAAAATACTAATAGAATACTAATGACTATTAACACATTGATCTTGTTATAATGGAGTGAATATGATATAGTAAGAGAATAATCAAACGTTAAAATGGAAGTATCATTGAAAATAATTAGTGGAATAACGAAACTTTTGTTTCGTTTTTGTTTTGTTTTGTGACCGTTGCAATGGACATCTGAGCTGTGATAATGATTAGACGTGTTTATTCATAGCTCCGATTGTATTAATTCGTATGCGACGATTAGAGTGGTAGTTTTTCTTTTTCTGGTTCATCAAATTCTGCTTTTGAATTCCTTGGTTATTCGATATGTCGAACAATAACCTCATTGATGAAGAAGTTGACGATTTGGAGATTGTTTGTACGCTGTGCACCGAGAAGATTATAAATGCTAAGTTTGCACGCTGTGATAGTTGTGGAAAATCAAACCACTACAACTGTGCAAAAATCACTCCAACCGAACAGAGAAGCCTGGAATTAAGGAGCAATAGAAGATTAAAATTTTTTTGTAATGATTGCACAAATGGCATGAGCGCATTGCCACAAATACTATCAACAATTTCAGTACTTCAAGATGAAATTAAATTACTCAGACAATCAATTTCTGAATGTAAACATCGAGACATAACATCTGTTGATCAACAACCACAAGATTTTGATATCGAGCAAGTTATTGAAGAAATCGCAGACAGACAGATGAAAAGGAGAAATATTATTTTCCATGGTGTTATAGAATCCGAGAAACTTAATGTGGCTGAACGTCAAGCCGAGGATGTTCAAAATGTAACAAAAACACTCTCATTGTTTAATGATAATTGTCCTAACATAATAATGACAGCTAGACTTGGAAAGAAAAACAGTAATAAACCACGTCCATTGAGAGTTGTACTAGACGATCCACGAACTGTAACAAGTATCCTGAAACGTAAAAATCTCTATAAAGGACCTATTGGGTTTTCCTCAGACAAAACCTTACAACAGAGAAAACATATGTTGTCTCTCAAAAATGAACTGGAACGTCTCAATTCAATTGAAGGTGGTCAACAAAAAACTATTAAATATATAAAAGGTTGTCCAAAAATAGTAGATATTGATCTCTCTAAATCATTAAACTCAAAAAACCCATCAACAAGCCCAACAAAATCCGGATCTACTACCAAAATGTAAGAGGCCTTAGAACCAAATTTCATCAACTGAAGGATATCTACCACCAATCAGACAGCTGTGATGTCATCATTCTTACTGAGACTTGGCTAAATGACAATTACCACAATGCAGAGATGGGACTCAGGAACTTTAACATTTACCGGAAGGATAGAAACTCGGACACAAGTGATTGCGATAGAGGTGGTGGAGTATTAATAGCGGTTAATAAAGAATATTCTAGTTACAAAAATCAAATAATACATAACGATATTGAACAACTCTTCATAACAATGAAAACAAAAAATGATACATTAATTATCGGTGCAATTTATTTGCAACCCAGAGCTTCACCTGACCTCTATCGAAAACACTGTGACGATGTAGAAAAATTGTTGGAAAATCAAAATCATAAAATTGTAATGGCGGGAGACTATAATCTTCCAGGTATGAATTGGTTAAATCTTAATCATGGAGTGACATTATTGTCCAACCCTGACTATATAAAAACAGTTTATGAAAACGCTATCTCTATCTCGGACTCTTTCGGATTCTTAAATTTAAAACAATACAATGATAAACATAATCATGTAGGAGGACTTCTGGATTTGATATTCTCAAACGGACAAGTAGAAAATCTTGACATATCCATAGACCCCTTAATCTCACCTGATTTCTACCATCCTCCATTGACATTTGATATAGATTTTTGCAATAATGAGGATTCACAAAATCTGAAATTTAATTTTCAAACATACGATTTTGACAAAGCAAATTATTCTGAAATAATAAACAATTTAATACAAGTAGACTGGAATGATATTCTAAATAGTAATATACTTTTATCCCTTGAACATTTTTATCAAACATTGCAAACAATTATAAAAGAACATGTCCCACAAAAAATTATAAGATCATCCAAATATCCTGTATGGTATTCTCCTGAACTAAAAGAATTGATTAAAACAAAGTATAAATCTCATAAAAATTACAAAAGAAATTCCAACACAGAAAATTATAATATTTTCTCACAGCTTAGAATTCGTACAAAAACCCTTCAACGAGAATGTTTCAATAAATACGTACATAACACTGAATATCAAATTAAATCAGACATTAAAACTTTTTATAAATTCATTAATAATAATAAGAAAGACTCCGGGTTACCATCTATCCTTACATTAGGAGATCAAATGAGCAATAATGGACTAGAAGGAGTTAATCTTCTAGCTGACCACTTTTTATCTGTATTTGAACCAGAAAATAATAATTTAGTAACTAACCAAAATCGCATCAATAACTCTAATCCGTGCAATATCAGAACCCAGATACCATCCATTGAAATTACATATGGTAAAGTACTACATCAACTGTTAACATTAGATGAAAATAAATCTACCGGACCAGACGGAATCCCATCTAAATTTTTGAAAAAATGTGCATCTATTCTATATAAGCCAATATGTGATCTTTTTAATAAATCACTACGAGAGGGAATATTTCCCGATAAATGGAAAGAAAGCTATATTACTCCCATTCACAAATCAGGTGAAAAAACAAACGTAAAAAACTATAGACCGATTTCTCTGATAAATGTTATTCCAAAAATGTTCGAAGCAATAATAACCGAAAATATTAAACCATACATTAATTCATTTATAATAGATGAGCAACATGGATTTGTGAATGGGAAATCAACCTTAACAAACTTGCTACTTTTTTATAATGATATCATAGAAGCTTTGGAGAATGGATTGCAAATTGATGTAATATACACTGACTTTTCAAAAGCGTTTGACAAAGTTTCGTTTGAATTACTTGAAGAAAAAATAAAAAATATAGGTATAACAGGCCCATTGCTCCATTGGTTCCACTCATACTTGAGAGATAGATCTCTTTATGTGAAATACAAATCTTTTATTTCAAAAAAAATGAAGATAACATCCGGAGTCCCTCAGGGATCACATCTTGGTCCACTTTTGTTCATCTTGTATATAAACGATATTTATACGTCCTTCACAAATAGTAAATTTTTACTTTTCGCAGATGACTGCAAATTTTATCGTGTAATTAAAAGCGAATCTGACTGTACTGAATTACAAAATGATTTTTTTAATCTGGTAAATTGGTGTGAAAACAACAATATGAAACTAAATGTTGAAAAATGTAAAATTATGAGCTTCTCAAAAAGTAAATCTGTAATCAATTTTCGATATGGAATTAATAACATATACTTAGACCGAGAGACTCAAATTAAAGATCTGGGCATCATTTTTAACTCAAAAGCGAACTTTATCGATCATATCGATTACATAACAAGTAAAGGCCTCAGAACTTTAGGTTTTGTTAAAAGACACAGCGGTGAGTTCAAAAATATTGATACGCTTACAACATTGTACAATTCATTAATTAAACCTATATTAACTTATGGTTCTACGTTATGGTCTCCCTATTTCAACACTCATATAAATAGAATCGAAAGAGTTCAACATAAATTTTTAGCATATGCATCGTTTAAAGCACATTTACCAAATCCATCAATAAGTCATAACTATACAGACATAATGAAATTAACTAATCTTAGTACATTAGAATCATATAGACATTATATTGATGCTTGTACTCTGTATAAAATAATGAATGACATAATACAATGTAATAAATTGAAATCTTTATTTACCATCAATGACCAATTATACAGTCTTCGAAATGTAAAACCATTTAAAACTATTTTATACAAATCATCGTACGGCCTATACTCTCCAATAAGCAGACTATCGCGAATAGGCAACAACACACTATGTCCGTCCCTTAAAATACCATCTTTTTTTTCCTTCAAAAATAAGGCAAAACTATCTATATTGAAATGTTGATTGTAAATATATTGTATATGAACTATATATATAATGTAATATTGTTGGGCTATAAGCCTGTAAGCTTGTAAATAAATAAATAAATAAATAAATAAACTTTTCTTAAGGAAATTATTGTTCAAATACTTGCTTCCTTAATTGGCATTAGTATCGCTATAATATCCCCAATAAAATGAACCGGGTAACATCATGGGAAGCAACTGGTTGTTAAAGAGAGCAAATAAAATGCACTGCAAAGTAAAGAACAGGAAATCCTAAGAATCTTGCAATTGTTCAGAGTGAGTCAAAGGTTTTTGGCCAGTCGGTACTGGGGTTAGTGAGCACAGAGACATGAAAATGTCCATGAATATTACACCAAGGGACTGCAGCAGCAAAAACTCTACTGAACAAAACCATGCAAAATGGTTTTCCAAAAAATTGTATGTACGAGCTGCTTACAAAGAAAAAAATACTCTTGTGTAACACACTAGTAACTTAAATATGTAACAAAATGTCTTTACAAAAACTGCTGAAACTTAGAATAGTGGATACACAGTATAACAGTTAGTTTCATAATGGAGTACATGAACAACTAATATTTATTGGAGATAGCCTTGCAGTTACATGGCATCTGCCCTGTTATTTATTTATTTATTTATTTATTTATTAACATACAGGCTAAATAGCCCAAATAATATACAAGAGTTAAGTATACAGTAAATATTACAATTGAGAGTCGCATATTTTGTATGATTTTAATCTAATGAAATTTGTTTAATATCGATAATTTCGCATGTTTTTTGAATACATAAATTGATGACGATTCAAGCGCAGAACATGTCACGTTGTTACATAATCGAGAAAGTCTGGGTATTGGTGAATAGTATCCATAAGATGTGTTAAAATGTTGGACATTCAGTATACGATTTTCTCTCAGTGTATAAAATGACGTATTGAATTCGAACATTGATTGTAATTCGTTACAGGTGATGTTGTTGTTAATGATGTTGTATAACATACAGGCATCTGTATAAATTCTGAATGATTCAAGTGTACTAAGTTTAGTTACTTTAGCTATTTCCCGATAGTCATGATCCAGCGATGGGTTACGTATTTTTGCTTTGAAAGCTGCGTATTTAAAAAATTTGTGCTGGACTTTTTCAATTCGTTCAATATTTTTAGTAAAATGTGGAGTCCAAATCGTGGATGCATACATCAAAGTTGGATTGATAAGAGTATTATACAATGATACCAAGGTCTCGATTTTAGAAAAATTAGAACTATGTCTCTTAACAAATCCTAACATTTTTAGACTTTTATTTACAATGTAATCGATGTGTGGGTTGAAATTTAGTTTTGAGTCTAAAATAACTCCTAAATCTTTAATTTGATTAACATGTTCTATATCAACTGTTGCTATGTTATAATTAAATTTAATTGCATGTTTTTTCTATAGATACTTAAAATTTTACATTTATCGATGTTAAGATTCATAAAGTTGTTTTTACACCAGTCAGATAAGCTATCTAGATCTTTTTGCAAAAGAACACAATCCGAAACATCACTTATTATTCTATAAAATTTACAGTCATCTGCGTAAAGTAAAAATTTGCTATCAGAAAAAGATTCATTTATGTCGTTGATAAAGATCAGAAATAATATTGGCCCTAAATGTGAACCTTGTGGTACACCTGAGGTAACATTTATTTTTTTTGATATAAAGTTTTTATATTTTACATATTGTATTCTATTTGACAAGTATGATTCGAACCATTCAATTAGGGGTCCTGTGATTCCAATGTTTTTGAGTTTTTGAATTAGTAAAGGAATATGTACTTTATCGAACGCTTTGGAAAATCTGTGAATATTACATCAATTTGTGAACCATTTTCGAGTGAATTATATAAATCTTGAGTAAGTATCATTAAATTTGTTGTGGTTGATTTACCGTTTAAAAAGCCATGCTGTTCACTAATTATAAATTGATTAATATAAGGTTTAATTTTAGATGTAAGAATAGACTCAAAAACTTTAGGAATCACATTCAATATGGATATCGGTCTATAATTATTAACTGATGATTTGTCGCCTGATTTGTGGATAGGTGTAATATAACTTTCTTTCCACACGCTAGGAAAAATGCCTTCATTCAGGGACTTACGGAATAATTTGTAAATTGGTATATAGAGGGCTTCAGAGCATTTTTTCAAAAATATCGAAGGAATACCGTCTGGTCCGGAGCTTTTGGTCTCTTTCAAAGTACGCAATACTTTTAGAACATCATCTGGTGAAATATTTAAGTCGTCAATGGAAAAATTAGGAGAATTCTCAGATTTTTCAGTATCTCTATCAACAACACCAATAGAATGATTTCGACAGTAAGTTGACTGAAAATAATCTGCAAGTAGATTTACTCCTTCGAAACCGTTATCTGAGGTTATATCGTTGTAAGATAATGATTTTGGCAATCCATAATCAGATTTATTATTATTTACGAATTTGTAGAAAGATTTAGGATCATTTTTTATATTATCTTCTGTTTTTCGTATGTAATTTTTGAAGCATGTTCTTTGTAAATTTTTAGTAGTAGACCTCAACTTAGAAAATATTGAATAATTATAGACAGAATCAACGTTGGATTTATATAATTTGTGGAAGTAATGTTTAGCTTTTATTTTTTCTTTCAATTCTTTACTATACCAAACAGGGTATTTAGATGTATATGTAACTTTAAGTGGAATGTTTTGTTTGATTATGATTTCAAGTGTTTGGTAAAATAAATTAATTGAATCATTTAAATTGTTAACATCAATAAAATTCCAAGATATTGCTTTTAATTGATCTATTATCAGGGGATAATCAGCGTTACTAAAATTGTATGATTGAATATCGTAATCTAGTTTTGATGTTTCATTTACATATGGTATTTCACATAAAAGTGGTGGATGATAATTATCAATAGGTAACAATGGTTCAATAGATAATGATATATTTAGAATTTCGATATTAGAAAAGAATAAATCTAGAGTGTTTCCAGTTGAATTTTTGAAAGTATTATGTTGATACATATTATATAGACTAAATGAGTCAGAGATAGCTAAAGCACAATCATAATTTGATGGAATACAATTTGGATTGTTAGGATTAACCGCAACACCATGATCATCATTTATCCAATTTACGTCAGGGAGGTTGTAATCGCCAGCAATAAAAATATCATGTTTTGAACTATCCAAAATTTTTTCAACATCTTCAATATGTTTATAATATAAATTAACCGGAGCTCTAGGGTGAAGATAAACTGAACCTACAATAATTTCCCTATTGCCGACGTTTACATTAACAAATAGTTGTTCTATATCGTTGTTAATCAATGTTATTCTTGAGCTAAACATTATCTTGTTTACCGCAATTAAAATGCCTCCTCTTGTGTAGTTACTCGTCAATGGGCTTCTATCTTTGCGATAGATGTTGAAGTTTGACAGGTTGAGTTCAGCATCGAAGAATTCGCTATTGAGCCAGGTTTCGGTTAGGATGATGATGTCCGGGTTCTCTGATGAATGTTGGATATTCATCAGTTGGTGAAGTTTGGTGCGGAGGCCTCTTACATTTTGGTAGATGATGTTGACTGGGTTACTTGGGATTGCGTCATTCCCTTTTTTGATTTGGCTTGTGGTTTATTAATTATTTTGGGAAAACCATTTATGTACTTAATGATTTTTGTTGGTATACCTTCTTCTCGATTTAGACGTTCAACCTCTGAGTTAAGAAACTTTAAGTGATTTCGTTGTTGCTGTGTTTTATCAGATGAGAATTGAATTGGTCCAGTGTAAAGTTCCTTACGTTTTAAAATATTTAAAACTTGTGAAGAATCTTTCAGAACTATTCTAAGTGGACGAGGTTTGGTTATGGTGTCTGTTTGTTTGCCTAATCTAGTTGTCATAACAATGTCCGGGCATACCTCGTTGAATGACTTGAAGATTTTTGTAGCCTCATTGCGGTCATCTTCTTGACGTTTTGTAGCATCATCTTGGGTTGATTCCGTGACGTTGTGGAGGATAATATTTTTAGATTTCAGTTGTCTTATCGAGAGTTCCTCGATTGCATTCTCAATTACTGCTGTGTGACCTTGATTCTCCAATGTGTTTGCTTCAGATTTATTTTTGGTAATCATTTCTGTGAGCTTAGTTATTTCAGCTTTCATTGATGTTATTGAAGAGAGAACTTCTGGTAGAATACTCATGCCTTTTTCGCAGGCCAGGCAGAAAAATTTCATACGCCGTTTACTTCTTAATTCAAAACATCTTTGTTCGGTTGTACAGATATCTGAGCAAATGTAATGACTAGTTGTTTTGCAACTGTCACATGTTGCAAATTTTGTATCAGTTATCTTCTCACTGCAAACTGTACAGGTGTTATTTTCTTCCTCGTCATCTTGGATCCTTTGAGTTTCTTTGTTGGACATTTTCAAATTAGTATTTGTGTTCTCACAAATCTTCAACCACAAACCGGCTTTACAATTTATGCACTTCTAATCAAAGTATAACCAAGCACTACAACACGCCGCGCACACCAAATATATTTCACTAGCGATTTAATTACTAAAATAATTTATTTCTAGTTTGCCTAATGTTTATCCTGGTTCATATTACTTAAGTAGTGCACTCTGCAAAATATTTATCACGACAAATATCAATTGACTACATATTAGTGATGAAAATACGGAGCTACCTTTGTATACTCTCTACACAGCCGCCATCTTGAAAGCTTTTTTTTTTTTTTTTTTTTTTTTTTGGCGATAGGCAATAGATAATTTTCACAGTATGCGAATGAGGAAATAACATAATCAAATATTTGCAGTTTTTAGTTGAGATTGAAAGTTTAATTGTTTTTTGGATTTTTTCCAAGTTCATGGGTATCTAATAATACCATAGAAATCTCACACTTCTCCGGATGCTGCATTGTTTTCTTTCAATTTCTGTGCACTTGAAAACTAGTTGAAGAAGAGGCAGGTTTCATTTCCTTAAACGTCCTAATAATTTTAATGCTATTTGAAGCATTAGTACCTCTAACAAGAGATTAGTCTCTAAATGAGGTTCATGATTGATCATTATAAATATTTACGTAGGCATTTGAAGAAAACTGCAGTTTTGTTTTTTTAGTTACATTTTCTAAATTCACAATCGCTCTGTGTGTGCTAGACAGTATTTAGATACATGTTACATGAAAGCTACGAGTGATATGCTTCAGTTGCCTGCATGAGAATAGTTGGTGAGATCACGAAGTCTGTTTGATGCATAGTTCGTATTTGAAGAAAACGTATCCATTTATTATTAATGTGTATTTATGAGTATTATCGCTACTCATTTTTGTTGATTTAGTGGTTCTGAATTTGAGTGTGTTTGAAAATGACATTTACTTGTGTTTTAAGGAAGCCATCAGTTGACAGAATTATAAAATGGAAGTAAGAAAAAGTTTCTGTGTAATTGTATAAAATATCACAAAAATGTGACATGCACTTCAAACAAAAGCAGATTATTGCACTTTTCACTTTGCAGATAGTTGGTCTTGCGTTTCGTAATAGTTTCATGCAAAATTTAAAACAATTGTAGGATTCCTCATATATAGACCTGAAAATTTGTAGACTGATGATAATAATTTGATCTGGGCTGTTTGTGTGACATTATGTCGAAGGATGAGGTGCCGACATATCGTGGTCCTCTTCAGGCTGCGTGATATGTCGGTTGAAGTGATGGGACCTTAGCCTTCGACGCGGCGTCACCCGGACAACCCAGATCATTACTCTGGCTGCGGAAGTAAACAATATCGGATAATAATTTGAGTCTCTCATAAAATTTCAATTGTGTATGATGAATCAGATAGGATGTATGTGGATTCACATGTCTTCTTGAGTTCCAGAATTCCTACTCTGTCTTGCTACTCTATTACGAGTAAGGGTAGAAAGCAGCATTTTAATAAAAGAAATGTTCACCTTTTGTGTTAGAAGTAAAAGCGACATTGAGATTTGCTTTTGAATATACTGCTAACAATTAACCCTCTATTCTTGTGAGTAGTGAAGGAGACTTCAAGAAAACTTGTGCAGAGAGTGAAGTTACTTTTATCATCCAGGAATCAAAGCAAGGGGGCCATCTCAGCATTTGTTCCAAGGATCAAGGGAAATTGGACAAAAACCATGATAGAGTTGATGTCATTGATCTTGCTGCTGAGTTATAATACACGTTACTAATAGTAATAACAATAGTAGTATAATAACAATATTCATTGAGACTATGATTTAACGATATTAGTGTAAACAATGTCCAGTGCATGTAGCAAATCTGGGGTGAAAGAAATAAAATTTTGGTCAGGCATTCTGCTTCTACATCAGAGGGATATGCTAGTTTTTTTTTTTTCCTTTGTTTCATGTTGACTGGAGCTGAACAAACTCAGTGGGATAAGAATTTTTATTTATATTTTTTCAGGGAAGTAGTGTTGTGATTTGTATATTCCTTCATACTATAGAACATGTTAAGCAGGAAAACTTTCAATTTATTTTTAAATGTATATATGTATGTGTTGTGTTAGTCTTTAATACCATGGCCCAGTTTATTGTAAAGTGTAATACCCTCTATTAGTGTACACGTTTGATAAAGTGGGGGACTTGTAGATTATCCTTTAGGCAAGTGCTATAGTTCTGTACATCACAATTTGGACTAAATGTGTCTTCGTTTTCATTGTGAATACCACCATTTCAAATATATACTTGCATGGTAGAGGAAGAATCCTGACCTTTTTGAACAAGGGATTTGCAAAACTCCAGCTTTCCAATGCTGGTCATTGTTTGCAGTATTATTTTTTTAATAACAAATGTACTAGAGCTTTCAGGAGTATTTCCCCAGAATATTATTCCATAAATTAAGGTGCAAGTTCACAATTACAAAATACATTGTTCAGTGACTCAATGTTGGGGCTTGACCAGAGGGTGTATAGAGCGTAGCAAGATTTCATGAGCTTCTTTTTTAAATTTCACATGTGAACATTCAGTTTTCTCAGACCTAGGAAGGTTGTATCATAAAATATCGTTACAGGGTTATTTATGAGCAAATGCTACACGCATTTTTTCTTTGGATGGGGAGGGGGAATAGACTTGTCTTGCTGGTGTTTATGATCAGTTTGTTCTCTTCAATCCATTTTTCTAGTGCATCCAGGATTTTGTAAGTTTATTTTTCTAATTATTGTTGTGTTTTGGCTTTGATTATATAAGTGTCATCTGCAAACAAAATTATCTTATTTCTTAGAGACAAAGGCATGTCATTTACGTACAGTGTATTAAAAATGTTCCAGGACTATTCACACACAGAGGATATAAGTATATTTGGTATCAAGCTCTTACATAGACTACCTGTCATTCGATACGCTAGCAATGAGTGTGCTGATAATCAAACGCCTTCTGAAATGCCTCTTTCAGCCCTTTAGTTCTGTTGTCACTCCTGCTTCGATCACATGTACTGACTCATACTGCTCCCCCTTAGTCTTCAAATTCAACTTCGGGAACAAGGAAGAGCTGGGAGGTGATAAATGGCGGAGTGTTTGATGCTAACTCCCTATCTTGCCAAAAATTGCTGCACAATGATGGACGTGTGAGACTGCATCATGCAAAATACACCAATTACCACTATACTAGGATTTATTTAACCCTGCAAGTGATGTAAATCAGCTGTTCACGGTTTCATCCAATCAGGAGTTCGAACGTCCCCATAGTGACGTCACTAGATACGTATAAGCTCCCGATTGGATGCTGATTTACGTCAAGTGTAGGACTAAATTAATCGTACTATAGTCAATTGCTTCTCACGTACTGCATTCCTAGCAGAAGCCCATTTAAAACATCTTTGTAGAATGCCCCAGTCACAGTATACTGTCCAATGAACTCTCGGTGAATGAAGTTCTGGCTACAGATGATCAACATTGTTTTTGGTTTTGATTTGGATATATTTGCTTTCATCTGTAGTCTCTTTTTCTAAGGCTTGTCCACTTTCGCACTCCGGCGTTTCGTGTGTAGATCATTCTGTAGGTACCAAGTTTCATCTTCAGTAACAATATTTTGCAAAAAATTTGGATCTTGGCCGATTTCCATAATTTTAAGCAAAATTTGATAATTCGTTACGCCATTCCTCCAAAATATCAGCTCACACATAATCTTCACACAACTGAACGTTGACAAGTTGGAACTGGTTAGAAATGAATGAGGCCTCAGGCCTTCAGGAGGCCATGACAGAAGGATATTGTTACATGGTTCTATTTGCTGCGCAGTTAGTGCCACTTGTATTGTTGTATGAGCAGGTGAGATGGAACGTTTTGAATACACTGTATACAGTGAAACTCTGTTTATACATTTCATACTTCTGCGTTTTTCACATTTGAACCTATTTTTTGGCACATCCCATATAAATTATTTCAGATATGAGTTTTACGTTTGTTTTTCATATCTATACATTATTATTAAAAGTCCCTTTAAGGTAGTATAACGTACAAATGTTCCTGCAGAGGCGTCTGGTAAGGTGCGTTTCCACTTGCCCCGAGGGAATTTTCCTAGAGTCGGCACGATCCAGAGCTCCCTCGAGGCGAGGCGACTTCCTGTCATTAAAACTTAATATTCATCTCGGCCTAGCTGAGGGCCAAGATCGCGCGAAGTGGTAACGCCAAGTCGGCTCCTGGGCTATCCCCAACAGCGGGAGTTCGAAAAATTTCAGTTGCTGTGGAAAGAGAAATGGAGACTGGATAAATTTAACTTCCGAGAAACCTATATTTTTTGACATTTTTTAAAATTTTAATTGCATAATACAATTTAAATATAACATTTTAAATAAAAACATAATATATTAATTTTAAGACTAACACCTAATCATGGAATATTTTGTGTATTACTGCACTATATAGGTGAATTGAAATGTTAAACATGCCAAGATATCAGACTTTTTTCCATTAGTAATTTTTTAAACTGCATATTGAGTTATTCTTTTTTGGTATTATCTTTTCCAATAAAATAGTAGTGTGAAATTGAGTAATTTTGCTCATAATATTTGTTATGCATTTTTCTCACTTATACATTTTTTCCCCCTTCAGTCCCCTGAAAAACGTATAAGTGAAGTACTACTTCATATAGTATTGGCCCCAGGATGGATTCTTGCAGGACTCTGCAATTTATCTTCTGAGGGCAGGAGTAATATGAGATCTGTTTTTTCTTTAATGTATTATTGGAGAGTAACTACTTCGCTACAGTTTGATAAATATGATTTCATCCCTTTTGCTGTGATGCCTAGGATCCCTAGCATTTCTAGTTTCGTTAAAAGTATGTGATGGTCAATTATGCAAAATACTTTTGGCAAATCCAAGAATAGGACAATGGAAATTTCCTTCTAATTTAGTTCAAGTATGTTATTTAAAAAGGAGGTGGCTGTGACTGAATCTATTACTCCTGAATCCATGTTGTGTATTTGTGAGGATTTTATTGGTGTTGAGAATCTGTTGGAGTCTTATCATTGCAAATCCTTTCCACAATTTTTGAAAATCCTGATAGCAGGGATGTAGGTCTGTAGTTTATTGGATCATAACTATTGCCCTTTCGAAGCAATGGTTTAATTTTTGCCATTTGGAATACATCTTGGAAAGATATCTATTATGCCTAATATTAATAAGTATGAAATACTGAAATGGTTGAATTTTTTAATGAGAGGAGTGATTAAGAGAAAGAGTCAAACTAATAATAAAAAGATTTATTAATTTTCAATTTAACGCACAATTTTTCCAAATGACAAAAATTACATGTAAATAATTACATGATAACTCAAAATATAATCAAGTTAAGTTCATATTATTATTTCGGTATATGTGATTATAGAAAACAAAAGCAGAGAGCACAACGAAAATTACAAGAATAAGAACATAAAGATGATGCTAAGTTTAAATACAGGTCACATTTGATGGTAATATAAAAAGTAAACAAAACAAAAGAATGAAGCACTAAAATAAAATTACAGGAATATTGATAAAATGAAGAGAAGCGTAACAAAAATTACTTATTTTGTATAAGAAATCATTCCAATAAAAAAAATTCAAATAAACTTATTAGCAGTTATACCCATTCTGTTAAAGGGGTTGTTAGCTGAGATTGCTTGCTCTTGTACGAATGCTTACAAAAGTTTTGAACCAAATTTTGTGGTCATCTGGTATTGAAGTTGGGAACTTTAAAACACAGTAGATTCAGCAAAAGTGAACAATCAATACTACCACTTAAAAGTTCTCCCAAAAACATCATATCAGCATGATCTCTTTAAATTTCATTGAAGATATGTAGGTATGTTGAAACGTGAAGGTACAATACTCTAGTCGTGGTAGGGATCCTGAACCCCTGCAAGGTATGCAGCAAGTCTAAAATACTTGTTGGCCTGTTTCAACTCGAAAGATTCTGTTAGAAAAACAAATGACAAAACAACAAAGTACAGAAGTACTAGTCTAATCGAAATCAAATCAAGTCATCTCAATATTTGAAATGAGTGCAATTCATAGCATGTACACTTAATAAAGCCTCAACTGAGGCTTTGTTGTAAGCCTTAACTGTAATTTGAAGATATTTAATATAAATATTCATGATTATAATCATGACGATTTAGGTGTACTGTGTCCCCTGTGCAGTAGGTTTGGTGATTATAATCCTGAGAGTTCTTATTGTCTCGATTTTTTCCTTTGCCTTCCTTGCTTTCTTCTGCCTGTAGATTGGCATTTTGATGTATTTCAAACAATTTTCTTTCGTATGCCTTTATATCTTCTCTATGTTCCTTTCCTTTAATCTTTCTTTGCTCTTTTTATTTCTGTGAATTTTTGTTACTCCTACCGGTTTTAGAATTTTCATGTAATCTCAATAATTATAGGTATCAAGTTCTCATGGTCCAGGTTTCTGATCTATGTATTGATGCTGGTCTTTGCTACTAATCTGTGTATTCTTTGACAAGTATGAACACATAAACAACCCAAAGTATTTTTTTAGTGTCCCACTTGAGTTTTTGAGTTTGGTTTTCAAAGTTCTCTTGTTTTTTGCCAATTACTCTTCCCAGGTAATTACATTTCTTTACTTCAATTATATTCCTATTTATTACTATATTTGCACTTTTTAATTCTTTGCTCTAAACGGCTGTACTTTGGAGTTCTTGCACAATGTTTTCATTCCCTATTTTTTGGATATTTTATTCAATTTATGTGTTGCTTTCTCATCTGCGTACAATATTGTTTTGGTTTGACGTTTTCTGTACAGTTGTATTCTTTGATAGATTTTGCTCTCCATTTTCTGATCATTTTTTATTAGCGTGAAGTGGAAAAAGAGTGGTGAAAGTACACATCCTTACCCGAATTGTTTGCAGTGTCCATTGCATGGATAGTGTAATAAAATTCTGAACATTATGAAAATGCAGGATTTAACATATTAGAAGTTTCCATTTGTGATGGACAGGATCCTCATTGCTGCTCATTACAAAAAGCTCTCCAATAAACCAAAAGCAATGCATCTCCTTTAATGTGAAGATAAGAGTTCTAAATTATATTTTTAAAGAGAATCTCCCCAAATCCCCACTTGTTAAGTATCAGGAGATGGAGCAAAGAATGACTCGGGAGAACAATTTTTGATTCTTAATTCTTAATTTGTTTCTGAAATCTTCAGGGAGATCATAAAACATTTCAATATAGAGACAAGGTTCTCTAAAGAACTAAGGCGGTACCACTTTTGAATGAAATTAATACTATTGTAGTGTCTGTTAGTTTAAAGTAACTTTTTTTAATTTATCATTGTTTACATTACATAAAAACCCATTCAGTTGTTTTCACAATTTTTGTGTATCTGTTCTGGTCTATCTCTCAAGCGCATGAACTGATTTTGATGGGAATGCTCTTGGCACAAGTGACACCGTGGCAAAGGGTGTGATGCCAACATTTCGTCAAACTTGTTATGGTCTCGCAGATCAGTCATGAGGAAGACCATGATAAAATGATTGAAAAGTCTGCATTACAGCCTTTGACTTGGCATCACCCAACTGCCAAGATCACCTGAGAGACTAGTTGCAGAAGCCTAAGAGTTCACTGATTTTGATCTGATTTTTTGTGTGTGCTCTCTTTCTTCATTCTCTCTCTCTCTCTCTCTCTCTCTCTCTCTCTCTCTCTCTCTCTCTCTCTCTCTCTCCCCCTCCTCTCTCCTCTCTCTCCTCTCCTCTCTCTCCTCTCCTCTCTCTCCTCTCCTCTCTCTCCTCTCTCTCTCCTCTCTCTCCTCTCCTCTCTCTCCTCTCCTCTCTCTCCTCTCTCTCTCCTCTCTCTCTCCTCTCTCTCTCCTCTCTCTCTCCTCTCTCTCTCTCTCTCTCTCTCTCCCCCCCCCCTTATTTGTTTTTTAGATGAATGTGGTTTGTCTTTGGGATTGGTTTTTCTTAAAAAGACAATGATTTATTTATTACTTTAAACGGTTATGACAAATTTACAATTTTATACCAAAATTATGTAGCTTGTGTGCGTAAAAGTAATACTATAAGATAAAAGGAAATAATAATAAATATGAATATAAAATAAATAATATAAATAATAATAATTGTGATGACTTAAGGTGCCAAAAACTACTACTCTCATTGATATTGCAGTTCTATGAAAACATGCTAAATAAAAGAAAGAAAAAAGTCTTGAGGAAAAGTAAGGAAGTACAGCGATCTGGCTTATCAAATCAAAGATCTTGGAAACAGGACAAAGTATTTATTCTCCTAATAATAATCTCCAGTACTGCCCTTGCATGTCAGTACACATTTAAGATGCTCATCAAAGAAAACCTTCAAAAACTCTCAACCCCCCCCCCCTCCCCCAGGCTTTTAAAACAAGGCAAAAGTCTTAAATACTTGCTGCATTGTCCGGAACTTTCTTGGTTCAGATTCTTAAATAAATAGCAAATAAAACATTTGGTGAAGACCCCATTGTTATTTGGGAACCAGGTCTTCCTGTGAACCAGCAATGTGTAAACATAAAATTATCTTATATTAGTGTGGCGAAGTGGCTCAGGAGGTACCATGTCGACTTGACAGTTAGGAGGGCTAGGTTTGATCCCCAGGCTGGCCATCTGGACCGGAGTTTTTGCAATATCCTTGAGTCGTATAGGCAAATGCTAGGATTGTTCAAAAAAGCCAAGATAACATCGCATTATCCTATCACCTCCATAATTCAAGGCTAACAACTTTCTTACCAAGGGATACAACCTACGTGTAAAGTTGATCCCCATAATGGCACACGTTAATCTCTCCGGGATAGAATATGACTGGGCCTCGGAAGAGAACGTGTAGCGTGGTTAGAAATGGCCGATACGCCAATAATAAACAAAACAGTCGACTGTATTGGAAAATATTAGATTCAAAAAGTTGGAGAATTCAGTTGAATTGAGATCCATAATTTCAACTTTGTAATTATTTACAAAACCACTGGTTCTGGTTAGTTTTGTTCAATGTTAATGAAATTTTGTACACGTTACCTTCATTATAAGAGAAGTGGGATTGCATAAAAATTACTCTTAATCCACTTTCTTGCCCATTACAGCAAAACTTGTGTGTGCACTCTTCCTGTTTTCACGGATATCTAGAAATTAACGAGCAAATTCACCAAAGTGAATCCGCTATTTCTGAAAGACCATAAAATTTCATACTAAATGTCTCCTGGATTCATTCTAATAGTGCTATTACATTCAGAGTAATGGAAGGAATTTTTACTGAGCATTTGCTGCAAGAAAGAATTGCTTTCAGTTTGCCCATAGCACCGATGGTGCAAGTTCCATTAAAACTAAATTGAAATGGGCAAAAAATGCTTAGAAATGTTGGGAAAAGGTGAAAAATGACTTAGTTGAATTCGACCAAGAATGCAAAACGTGTCATGCAAAAATGTCATTTCCTTTTGTCATAACGTGAAATTAATGTCTATACAAAGAGGCATAGTTCTAAAGTGAATAGAAAGAATATTTCATTAAAATCTGCCCCCTAATTATATCATATCAAGTGGGTATAGGCCAAGTAATTTGAGAGTTCCTGACAGGATTTATAAAAAGAATTCTGTTATCAAGATAAAAGGAAATGGGCAATGTTACTTGTCAGCTTTGTTAAGAATTTTACAAAGCAAACAGTATTTAAAATTATATCTTTGAATGTTTGGACAATGTAATATGGTGGAATGTAGGTGGATTGTGTTTTGTGTACAACATTACTTCATTAGAATTTTAGTGATTGGATGGAAAAACAAAATAAATGGAAATAAACAAAAAAGGGGAGGGGGCTGGATCTCACCACAAATAAACATTTAATTATTTTATTCACAAGATTCTACTCACCTCTGGAAAGTTAATATATTGCTACATTACACTGTCTTCTATGGGTGTTTAAAATAATTATTCTACTCTGCTGGGTGTTCTGGACAAAGGTGCAAAAAAGAAACCTTAACTCAAAAACTGTCATCTGTCTTTAACGTGTTACATAAAGAGGATTTTTTATGACAAGCATGTAATTCCGGTATTGCTTTTCGAAAGCAAAATTGCCACCTTGCAAAACTTAGTGTCCAAGAAATGTCTTAAAAATTCTGTGGTAATTTTATTCCTTTCAGAAACAATTGTGAAGAATGGCAGTTGTAAGATTTTGTTAATTCCAATACTCCACTCAAGAGTTAAAGAATGAATGTTATTAATAGTTAATGATGCTATTAAGAACAAAACTACCAGTTTCTCTAATTTAAGACATGGATGCTTTCAATAGTGACATTGTTTAATTTTTGTTTAATAAGTTTCAAGTTAATTTAATTGTGTAATATGTTTAATAATTTCAAAACTTATTTGAAGAGTAAATGTTCAGTTCTCAATGGCGTGGCAGGCTCTTAAAGACTAAAAAGGTTAGGGAGGAAGTAATTATATGGATGCACTTTTTCCCTTCCGGTATTAAAATTGTTTCTTTGGCATTTTATGTTGTATATTAGGTTTGTTGGAGTTGGGTTGGGATTTTGGTTATGTAAGTTTTACTAAAAACAAAATTTCTATATTTCAAGATCAAGGGAAGGTGTGCTGTTTAAAAAACGTTTGGTAAATTTCATTAAAGAAATATAGCATTAGTATATCTAAAACTAGTGGTCTGTAGTAGCAAAAGTTCCCAACTATTGAGCACCTTTTAAATAATTCTAATAAAACCATTAGATTGTAAAAAATTTAATCTGCTTTTGAATCAATAGTATCCATTTTTTTTAGTGTCTTTCTGTAACATAGCAATCGGTCATGTGAATGTTTTGCACATTTGTTGGCAATGTAATTATTGTTGCAATAATTATATAGGATTGATTAATTGCAATCCCTTTACAAAATGATAGTTCATCGACATTGTTTTTGTATCAGTGAGAATGGATTTGTGTGTGTGTATATAACGTATTAAATTGGTGTCTGTTCATTGATCAAATGTTTCATCTGTTGTTACAAAGTGAACTTCCAGAATTACATTCTCAAGGTTTTATTTGTGTTTGTTCTTGACGTAGAGCTCAGTCAGCTATTTCACAGTGATGTAGTGCCTGAAAAACTAACATTTGAAGGTTGTTTTTTATCAGCTGTACATTTACTATTGTATAATACAATCAAATGTCGAAGTGCAGAACAACTGAGAAGGATCCAGAACAGAAGTTCTATTGGGGAATATAAAAAGGAACCCTTTCATCATAGTCTTGATACAGCATGTTATGAGTCATTACAAGATAATAGAATAAACACAGTGAATTCAATGCCAATGTTACAACAGAATGTTTTTATACTGTTCTTATAATATGTGAAATCAATCTTTCAAAATTTGTGCAATATTTTCTGTAGCCTTATGTAAAACTGTTGACTTTTGTTCCTAGGCATCGTCGAAGGAGGAAAGAGGATGAGGTTATTGGGACAGGACGAACAACTGTGATTGGATCTGGGAAACCCTCCTCTAGTGGAAGTCCTCAACCTGCAAGTCGTGAATCAATTGTTCCAAGTTCCAGAGGTGCCCAATTTGATCTTGAAGCGACTGCTTTTCCTCCATTGCCAGGGATGGATAATGGGGTTGGTATTAATACAAAGAGTGCAGTGCCTGTGGAAACAGTTCCAGTGGACACCTCGAGCTCTCACTGGGAAAATAGGTATGAATGCACAGAATTAAGTTATTCAGTTTTGCATCAATTTATTTAGAAATATTTTTCCTTTTAATTTTGATTGTGAACATAGCTTTGTTAATGTCTCAATTAAACAATAAAAAAATTTGCTGCATGATAAATGCTTTTAGGTCAGAATTGGGGAAAATATCATAATTGTGCTGCTTTGGAAATGTGCTTATTTCCTTTTTTAAAGAATATTCTAGGAGAATTTACTGAGGGACACCGTTGTAAATATTCAAAATGGGCAATTGTATTATCCCCTTGTTCATTCATGTGTTTGTGGGAAATTATTAGTTAACAGTACATAGGCCCAAGACTGTAACTTGGAAAGGGAATGTGTAATATAAGATCATTTAAACAAGAAAAGATAGATCTGTGAGATTAATCCTCATCTCAATCGTGATTTTCTTATGAATTATTGTCTTACTGTTCATATTAAATTTTTGGTACTCTGCTTCTGCCACCTTGAAGTTGCTAATATTGGAGTCCTATTTATCTACATTATAACCATTCTCCTAATGCACTCTCCAGGTTTGGGTATTAATTTCCTGTGCGTTTTGATTTTTATTTTACAAGTTTATTTTTGTTATTTAGTAATAGTAATTTCCTGGGTCTTAAAAGGGTATGGATATGTATTTTTAACATGTGGGTATCAACATTATTTACAAACTCCCAACTTAGTGAACCTGAGGACAGCTGACTGTCTGAAGACCCGAAATTTGGATTTTCCTGTCCCTTGGAGGAATGCCTCCTGTACCGAGTGTGCTCCTCACGAGTTTCTCTCTCCCGAGTCTTTTCAGCTCCAAAGTGAAAGATAAACCTGGCCCTCCTGTATGCTTGTCCATTCTAGTCAGGACTAGATTAGAAAACCATTGCCTCTTACTTTGTGGGGTCCCAGAGACTCAGCAATTTCTTGGGAGCATAAAGTGGTGTTTGCCTCTCGCGAGTGCAAACTGGTAATTTCCCAACATTGAAATATTTTTTTACATCTTGAGCTCTGTGGTGTTTTGAGAGACAATTTAATACAAGTTGTGAACAAAATCCTCATGGTCTTCAGAGATATTGAAATCTGGGGAGAATGATGGGAGGGATCAGGAAATGGGAAAAGTTGGGGAAACGGGTTGCCTGGAAATGTCTGGGCTACTTTGGGTTCTGTCATCGGGAAATAGTCATGCTTAGTTTTCAAACAATTTAACAAAGTAATTCAAAAATTAAAAATGCACTTTAAGGGAGAGGAATTAGTATCCACTTTAGAATTTCATTCTGGTATAATGAAATATTGTTCAGTGTGTTTTACTGATTGTTCATTGAAGTGTATAATACTGGGCTTGATAATTTTTGTAACAGGGAGATGGAGGAGTGTTTTTTGAAATTGACTAAAGAGGGGTTCTGAGTATTACATACTGCAGAGAATAAATATTTAATTTCTTCATATCTATGAGATTTTTGTCAATTTTTTGTTAACATTTTCTAATTTTTTGATATGTTAATTTGTAACTCACTTTCTTGGGTTCTGTAGATTTTTATGTGCAGTGGGGGTTGTTTTAGGGGAACTCTCAACTCTATTTACATCTCTTTTACATACTTTACATCATTTACATACTTGCTATTTGTTGATCCCAAGTTTTGTTGTCAGATTCATTGTCGATTTTCTTTTAACCTATAAATTAAGTAATTTCAGAAAATGCGTTATAATTATGGTCATGAGAGTTACTTTCTGGACTCAGAGAATGATCGGAATTTCATTGTTATAGAAAAGGTGGAAGGGGGGGGTTCAGAGAATTTTTTTGAAACATTTTTAGACTGGAATTTTTTTTAAATAATTATAAAACCAGTTATCATAGCATTAGGGCAATGTCTAGTTTTGCCAATATTTTTATTTGTGGAAAAGATATTTTTGTCTTCTGCAAAATTTCAATGTAACTGTTCACAAATTTGTAAAACTGACAAATATCATCTGGTAACCATCTTGCTTTTATTTAATGTTCTTTAAATATTGTGAAAAACTCTTAAGAGATTATTAGCAAAAATGTTTATTCTTTGAGGGATCCTTCTAAGACTAGCCACCCTTATTGTGTCAATATTTTGTCACAATTCCTGTTGCTTCTACTTTTGATTATAATTTCCTCTCTTCACTGTTAACTCCAATCTTGATTGTATCAGGCTGACTGGAATAGTATTAAATTATGTTGTAAATTGTTTAAATTTTGTAATAACTTTGATTTCCGGAAATTTACATGTTGAGTTAGTTTTTGGTAGTTCCAATTTAAGGGTGATCATCTTGTTAACCATTAATGAACAAAGTGTGTTCTTTTGTTGTTGATATTGGCTGTGCACTAATTTTTTACCCTTATTTTCCTTTTAACAGATTATCAGATGTTGTCAAAGGCACTGTGAAAGCTAAGTGTCAGAATGCGAGCACAAACACCAAGGAGAAAGATGTGAACAGTGGGATGGGATCTGTATCTCCTCGAGCTACAACTCCCACATCTCCTGTACCCAAGAGTGCTGTGCCTCCAGTTTCAATAGAAAACAAGCAAGCTCAAGTTCAACAAGGATCACAATTACAACAATCCTCAATACCATTACAACAGCAGCAGCAGCAACAACAGCAACCACAACAACAGCAGCAACAGTCATCTTCATTGCAGCAGCCAATGCAACACCAACAAAAAGTGCATCAGCTATCGACACAGCAATTTCAACAACAGCAGCAACAACAGCAGCAGCAGCAGCAGCAGCAACCGCTGCCACCACCACCCCCACAACAACAGTTGATGCAGCAGACCCCATTACAGATTCCTCCTCAACAACAAATACCAGCTTCTACAGTTGTGCCACAAGCAGTGCCGTCTCACCAACCCCAAACAAGTCAAGTGCCACAGGCAGTGCTGCCTAATGCAGTTGCACATCAGCCAGTGCCCTTGCTAACACAACAGCGGCAGACTAGTCATTCAGTGTTTCCACTCTCAGTTACTACTACTACTGTATTGGTATCTGATAAAGAAACTAAAGAAGTAGGAACGGGCAATGATAATGGTCTTAGCTCCTTTGCCCTAACTCCGCCTCTTTCTCCCGAGAAGTGAGTTTTAATTATTGGAAATATTATGAAAATTACATCTAAAGAATTATATTATAATGTTTCTATTCTGTTATATAGGACAGTTCCTGTTGCCACCAAATTGATGGCTGACAAAGCTACCAAGACTGATGATACACTCCTGACCGGTGACTATATTGGTGGGAGTCAAAGTTTGAGTTCAAAGACTGGAGATGGACATAATGTAAAGCATACACTGCCTGCCCCACCAAATGTGGTGTTTCCTGCTTCTAAGCCTGTTCCTACAACCACCAATGCTGCCACAATGACTAGTGCAGTAGTGGTGTCTGATATAATGACTGCTCCATCCCGCATGACAGCTACAACTGCAATTGCCAGCACAGTAACTACAGCCAGTGTGGTATCACCTGCTACTAGTATTCCTCCTGGAGAGACATCAGTCAATTCATTGACAGTGGCAAGTGCGAGTAATTTGTGTTTGCCTCATTTATCTGTGTTATCTGGAACTACATCCATTTCTACAACTGCTGTGACAACTGTTGCTGTATCTTCCTCTGTGGTATGTTTATTTAATCATTCAGCATTATTGTGTTAAAATACAGATTTTTCTATTGTTTTGATGAAATGTTAATATATTGAAGGTTTTGTAGTCGCTTCACCTCAAAGCTTATTACTTTTATTGTGGAATGTTATGGAGAACTGAATTGTGTTGCTTCAATTTGATATTTTGTACTATACCAAAGATAAGACTCCTGAAATAACAATCATCTTGTATAACTTGTTAGAATTTTTAGTCAATCTGTAACACTGCAAAAAACGTGATGCTATTGGTTCAAATCTATTAGGTATGTGCTACAAATTGTAGGCACATTACACTTTTAAGTCATCTTAATTGTGATGTGGTAGAGTAATTAAAACAGACTAAAACTGGAAATTTAAAAGAATTATTTATTTCTTCATGATTTGTTTGTGTTCAAAAAGTTTGGAGGATATATCTGAGTAATAACAAATGTACTTGTGTGGATTTGTTTTCTCTGCATGACTTTCAAATTCTTCAATAATCCATATGTGGAAATGTAGTTGACGTTCAGCATGCCACCTTTGAGTCTGCTTTAATAGAATTATTTGTTATTTCATTTTCAATATACTTCTTCTATACAGAAATTAGTGATGGCTAATTTGCTCGTTTTATGAATTAGTGAGCTGTCACTCTCTATTTGGAACTTGAATATCTGAAATACTGGAACATGTTATTGTAATTTCATAACAAATTTGAGCAATTTTTATATATTTTATATAATTTTTCATATTAGCCAACTGCACAGCCCATTAAGGGCAAAGGCCTCCTGCTGGAGTAGAGAATTATTAATACTTATTTAATGAAGTGATATGATGAGGGGTGAAAGGACAATACCAAATACATTCATGCCGAGGCTTCATTCGAAACCGCGATCCTTCAATCCGAGGATTGAAACCGCCACAACACTACTGCCTACAGCCAGTTCTCAATTATAACTTAAATTTCTTTTTGACACAATTCTAACATAACATCTTGCTTACATGACAGAATCAATCATCAACTACCTCTCTCATTTCTATTAACAATTGCCAATATTCCTGTTAATGTAAATATGTCCAATAAAATAATCCATTAATTAAATATTCGATATAAATGACACAAATGCTCTAAATATATTTTATTAGGCAATATATAAATTTTAATTATTTTGCTATTCTTTTATGATAGTGACATGTGCTCTAAATACAGGTAGGAAAACTGACAATATTTTTCTTGACCCCTTCGATTTTGTTTAACTAAGAATGTACATTAGATGAAAAGTAAAGTGGACTAACAAAACAATTATAATTAAATTTTATTTATAAGTTAAAAATTAATAATATTATCAATATGTACCATTTTCAAGAAAAGAAATTCACCCTCATTACTTGATTCCCACATATTTCATACATTTAGGCCAGATGTTTGATGTGCAGTGTTCGCAAACATTTCGTAAAGTTGCAGTGGCAAAACATTAATATTTTGCAGAGCCCTACTGACCAACAAGTGAACATTTTGCAAAATCATACAGACACTGGTGGGCACTAGCGTCATTATCCTTGCACCCTGTAGTTTTGTTCTGTCTCCCAGTTCCTATCATGGCTTGGAAGCTTGACAGACCTTTGCCTAACAAAACAAACTGAACCTAAACACTGAACCACACAGATTCCTTTGGTTCCTAGGATGGCATAATCATAAAACACATATCTGAAATAATTTAAGATGGAAAATATAGGAAATTAGTTGGGACTTATAAACAACACACAAACATGAAAAAAAACATGCAAGTGCAAAACTTAAATGGAATTTCTCTGTTTAACATTTCAGTACTTGCGTAACTAGGGATGAGGAAATCGTGCTAGGTAGTTTTATACTTCAGTCTAAGATAACTAAATGTGACGGAAACATGTTTCAAAGAAATGACCCATTCTATTAATTATATTAAACCTGTCTATGGAATCATATGGGTCCAACATTTTCTTCTGTCTTGTAAAGGTTTCCGGCTTATTCAGGTTCGCAATAAAAACTGTTGAGTCAGAAAATGCAATCATTCGAAGATGAATACGTTGAATGAGTAGTTTCTCACCTACAACTACATTTCAGAGAAATGAAAACATCCCGGGAGAAACAAATGAAACAAAGAAAATGACATTCAGAACACAACACAACACAACACAACATGAAGTCCAATGAAACAAAGAACTCCATAAAAAGTAAAGAAAATCTGATTTTCTCGAATATTTATTGGATCGGCTGAATTCATCTGATGATTTACACTTCGGCTCTTTATCTAGGTCCTCGTGAAATTATGCGGCAACCATGTATAAAAAATTCCTTTTGACCAATCTTCATTTTGTCTTTGTAAGGTGTTGTATACTTAAGTTTTCCCAATTTTAAATGTCTTTAAACAATACTTTACAGAAGTATTGCTTTCTTTGTGTTAAATTAGGCTAATTTTCTCCCAGAGTTAATATTCTCAATTTGCCTCCTAACATAAAATCTGGATCAACCCATGCAACTTTTCAAACTGAACAAGAGCAGAACTACTGAACCCAAAGCACACATTCAAAGAACTGTGGAAGGATCTTCACGTCTGTCTTTTCTTCACCCAGGCTAGTGAAGGTCAGTGCTAATAAAAAATCAGTGGCTTTTGCACGAGTAGCATGGGAAATATTATGTTGGGACAAAGGTAGCTGAGAAAACAAATGGATGAGTACAGTTCAGTGTGTCTCATGGTATAATGTTGCCACACTTTGCAAGTCAATTTTTTTTTATTTTAAAACCATATTTGTGTTGTCTTATCCAGAATTTTTAATACCATTGTCCTGAAAAATACTTTCCGTTTCAGTGTTAGGCAGGTTTCTGGCTTATCCAGTGAACTTTGGATTGGAAAATAGTCCATTCTGAGAATTTTTTTCTGGCAAAGACAGGTTTCAGTGTTATCCAGGTTCTGCCTTGGACAGGTTTTACTCTGCTACATTTTCATGTAATGTTTGTTCTAAGGTTATGTTATGTCAGAATTTGCCAAAATTTCATGTGAAAGAAACAAAACCATGGAGGCAATTTGAGAAACAAGATATACAGAAGTGTAAGTTGATATCTTTTTTATAGTTACTATTTAGTTTTTAAACAAACATTAATACAATGACATGGGGCTAAGGATTTACCAGACATTGCCAGTAATCATTGGAGTAGTGTGTAAATTTAAGACTTGTTCACATGTCTGGTCTGCTAGCAGGTGTAATCAGAAGAGGTTTTTCGGATTTGTGCACAAGAATGACCTTTACAAAGTGATGTCAAAAAATAAAATGTGAATAATTTAGGGCCGGTTTCACCAAACAAAGAGTAAGAGTTTACTCTGGAGTAAATCATGTTTATTCGAGAGTAACTTCTTGGAGCGTTTCACCAACACTTTCCTCAAGTGTAAATCGCTTACACGAGAGTAAATTCGAGAGTAATTTTACACCGCGAAAATCCATCGGGTAAAGTACGGAGTAAATTCAGTTTTCAACGTGCATGTACCCCCGAAGTGTTGTTACGGTTCGACGATTACGAATGATAGTATTTGAAGACGATTCCAGCAATGATTCGGAATATTATCCACTAGGGCGAAGACAAAGGGCGCGAGAGAGAATGGGTTGGTTTTAATTATGACCGAGATTTTGTCATGAGGTTATGTTTGTCCAAATCAGCTGTTTAACTTCATTTGATACATTGTAAACTGTAGAGAGCTTCTAAAGTTCTTTTTGTCCCATGTGGATATGAAATAAAGGTAGTACGTACCGAATACGACAACAAAAGGAAAAATAATAACTACAGGAACTACAAGTACTAAGAAATATTCATTTATTTATTCAGTAAAAACTGTGTGTGACATATGGGGGAGATCATTTGCGCACGTTTTCTTGAGTTCCAGAATCACTTTCCAACATTTTAACTACAAATAGTTGAAAGATGAATAAAAGTTTAAAAAATAAAACAACATATAATAATA
Organism: Gryllus longicercus; assembly: GCA_038098605.1. Taxonomy (NCBI): domain Eukaryota; kingdom Metazoa; phylum Arthropoda; class Insecta; order Orthoptera; family Gryllidae; genus Gryllus; species Gryllus longicercus. Next base: position 1,229,333 of record JAZDUA010000365.1, read on the forward strand.
AAATTTAGAAAAACACGAGATCAGCAACATTTGAAAAACTAAACATTTTCATTCCCTAGTTATAGAAAATTCATTTGCACCGCCATCGGTAAACGAATTGCAAATTAGATTTTTCTGCATTGCTAACAAAATAGTAACTAGTCTCTAGATAAGAAGAATGAATATTTATTAAGAAATAAAGATACAGAAACTAGGAAATAAACTATGCTAACTCAAACCACCATAACACCACACCAGATTAGAACGCCAAGAACTCCGAAACTGAAATGAATGATAGAATATAAGGAATTCATCAAAGGTTCACGTTGGTCCGCAATGGTTCCCAACGTCATTCTCGCTCACAGCCTTTTGAATCGCTCTCAAATATTGTGTGTTCAGCTGATTTGCGGAGTAAATCGGAGAGTATGTACTCCAGAGTAAAATAACCCTCTAGAAGCATGGTGAAACGCTCATATTCTACTGGAGAGTTACTATCTTGGAGTAAATGGTTACTCTCGGGTAACTACTCTCAACTTTACTCGGCTGTTGGTGAAACCGGCCCTTAGAATGCTTATACTAGAAACTTAAGAAGTAAATTCTTAGTATCTGAATAACTTCGTGGTGGATTTTATTTGTAAATAATACTTACTTGTAACTACTAGGTTTTCCAGTATTTACTTAAAATTGTTTTAATAGAAATAAACTTTGCTTCATTTCATCTGTAAATAGTGCCAAATTTCCTAGCACTGTGGATTTTTCCCCATACAATTTCTGTTATTCTGAATTCAGACAGATCTTTATGTTCATGGGCATGTGTGCATGTAAGAAAATGACCTTGTAATAATATTATTTACGGCTGTATTCTTCAATTCATGTGCACCAAAAAAACTACTGCACACCACGTTATTCACCACTTACAGCAGAGGCACACCGATGATAATTTCAATTTTTATTAGGAAGCTGAAAATCATTGATATTGTTTGCAAAGTCTCTTTGGTCAAAACATGGAACAATTTATGCTAAGTGTTGTTGTAATTTGAGTTATTACTGCATCCTTGGTTATGAAAGTTTGACTGAATATTCAGAAAACGTTTAGGAAATATTTATAGCATTTTATATTTCTGTATAATATTTTTTAACACGGGACCATGTTATGAAGATAAATTGGCCTATATTTGGAATAAAAATGTATAGGTTTTGTCATTAAATACAATTCTTAATTTTCACATTTTCCGAATTTTCGTTTGTTTTTTTGTTTTTTAAATTAATGTATATCATTACATCAGTTATCTTAATTTCTCCAGCAGCGTCACCCCCTCCATATACCATGGAACCATTTACGCTTTGGTTAAAGAATGCACGAGTCCGCCTTGAAAGCAGAAGTCTAAGACTGAAAGGCCGTAGCTGTTTCTGCTCGAAGGGTCCCGGGTCGAATCCCGCCTCCGGCGTGCGTGCGTGTTTACCCCAAATGTCAAAAAGCACAGTGGTCTCTATATGACCGAGTATTTAAAAATCGTTCTTAAAAATAAAAATTGCATAAATTGGTTAATGTGAGCACCGTCGCCAGAAAGTATAAACACAAAAAAGTCTGGGGGTATTCAAATAACCTGCCTGAGTACTGGAATGTTGAATTCATACAAATACCTTCTCTAAATATGTCAAAAATTCCAATTCATTACTTGTTGGCCAGATAGGCTGTCCAAAGAGATAATGAAGTAGATGTAAAAAGTTCTGATTGTATTCTTGAAACGCGTGAATGGCGCCCGTAAGCTGTCACCGCTGGCTGTTGGCGATCTCATCTGTTCCTTGTCCAACAAGAGAATGAAGTATATGTAAACAAACCGGAATATATTTCTTTGTCGAAGCGCTTGGTCTGTGGCCTGTGATGTCATCCAACAGTTGTCAACGCTCCACTGCAGTGTTGTCAGAGGCACCGCTTTCTCGACGTTCAATTCACAAGCCACGAAAATGACTTAAAACATACGAATTTCTACAATTTATTAAAATTAGAATTTTTATTATAGTGGACAAGTTGATGCACTTGCATGCCATCAAGACGGTCTAGACAGTTATGACACTCGGCTCTCAAGATACGCATATGCCGAACCGCCAGTTGTCGCTTGTAAGACAAAGAAAGCGACACATACAGTAATTGTAGTTTATTCAGGAAGACAGTGTCACGTATGTGGTGATGCATACTCACTCTGGAGTTAGGCCGGGGTTCTCTCTCTTAAGCAGGTAGTCTATTTCAGCCGATACGGATTACTTTTCTATCTCATTATGAACATTTGTCAATTTCTCGCTGCCAACTTAATTTATAATTATAAAATAATAGTGTGTGTGCGTGTGTAATTAAATGGGACCTAGTATTAAAAGCACTTTTAGTATTGAAAAAATCTCCTGTTATTACCTCAATACTGGCGGATACAGTCTATTTACTCTCGTACAACCAATGCGTACCTTTGACCGCCTCTGTCCTCGCCGGAACTCCAAAACATCCTTTGGCGTCCCTTGTTCAGGGCACCTCCTACCGGCTGACACTATTACTATTTGCACCTATCCTAGGATATATTTAACCACGCACTTGACGTAAATCAGCTCTTCAAGGTTCCATCCAAACGGAAGCTTGAACGTTCCCATAGTGACGTCACTAACATTAAAAGTTTCCGATCGGAAGAAAACGGCAACCGCTGATTTTCGTCAGGTGCACGACTAAATAAATCGTACTATAACCCTAAACCTATACGTGTGTGTGTGTGTGCGCGCGCGCGCGCGCATATCTTATAATATAGCGTACATTTATACTTTTTTTTTTTTTTTTGCTTTTGCTTATTATTTACTGTTTAAATGTGCATCATGTGTGATGCATACGTGTATTTCCCTTATTACAGTTACGCCTGTTTGAGCCTTGCATTAATAGCTGTAAATTTGTGGATTAAAAAGTGTTCACACATTTGCCCAAATATCTGTTCCTCCCACCCAAAATTTGACAAATGAATAAACGAACTACATAATAATTAAAGATATATTCTCTGGCAACCACGACGATGCAAATATTTGTACAACAATGATACGAAATTTACATTTTACGACCGTTTCTTGAGTAAAAATTTGTATTATATTGTGTAAATTTTACATATATATGCTACAAAAAACGTTTTGGAAAATTAATTCATTCCATTTTTCATGAAATCAAATATTTTCTTTTTATGTATATAACGCATTTTTTCATTAAACCTTTTCTTTAAAATGTTTCAAAATTTGCAAAAAAGATGTAAATATTATTACGATCGTAGATTTGCAAAAATTTCCTGCAAACTTTCTACAAACGGTGTTTATGTAAAATTTGTACGATTTCTGGTTATCAGAGTTACTTAACATACTTTATAAAGAAATATCCTCGTATTCTATTCGTTGGAGGCCCCTGGACAAGGTCTGGATGAATTTTACACGAAATTAGTAATCTTGCGGATTACTATTATTTTTTTATTACGTAGATGACGACATATTAATGACTCTTCAGAGAATTTAGATGAAATTGTGGGGTTTTATCTCTCTTATTTACTAAAGAAAGAAGAGGATCGATAAAATTGTTACATACGTCATAAGAAAGTAGAAGACAGGAAGCAGTCTTGAGTATTGCGCATGTGTATTCCAATTTCCGAGCGGAATACGTATGCGTATTTATATCCGCATTCATGTCTCATTGTTACTGTCCAGCTTCCGCAAAAATTCGCATAGCGCCACTTGAGATTCCGCATTCGGGCATCTACACTGCGACTTATGCAACTCTGCTCCGGGCAGGCATCAGCGGTCTAGTTTCTTCTGGAGTTTAAACATCATAGTGACGTCGCTATGGTGATGTTCAAGCTCCCGATTGGATGAAACCGTAAACAGCAGATACCTGCAAGATACAGAGTTGCTTAAATCGCAGCATACCACTGGCAATAGTGCTCCACTGCCACCGCCGCGCTCGCTGTAGCCATCTCGAGTTCATCCACACTTTGCATAGTATCTATCGAAATCTGCAGTATGCGCGAAAACAACCAACGATTGCAAGACAGGGAAGACAAGAATAATCCATTCACATTAATGATTTTTTTAAATAGTAATGTAATGTAATATTGCCAATACTATGAAAATCATGGGCAGTCTCGTATCATGAATATGAAACGCTGAATGTTTTGGTAATACACAGAAGGTAAATATTTACGCAAAAAAATACTTAAATGAACATGAAATTTAGACGCAACTTGATAAAAAAAAAAAGTGTTTATTCTGAATCTGTCAGTGGCTCTATCCCTTCCAAGCTTGCATTTTCAGATGAACTACAGCCGTTGCGGGGGTTTATTATTAAAGCATCAAAAACTGTATTAGTAACACCTTCAAAGTCGCACATTCTCTGTTCTTTCGGTATTATGTGTTTAGTATACTGACGCCGCTTCTCCAATGTAACCTTAAAACTAATATCTCACTGTGCAATTTACACGCGTGTTGTTCGGTCCGCGGTTCGAAGGAAACTTTCTCGCTTGATTCGTGCCGTTCATTATTTTCGCTTGTTACATTTCACAAATCAACTCGCACAATTTAAAGTAAATAAGCACTTGAGTATCTGCTTTCTACGTATGATTTTTGCCTGTTCTGTTGTATACAACATACTTACGTGAATTTCACAGAACTATTTTCTTACGTGCATACTTAAAAAGTGCATGGGCGAATGTGTCGTGGACTTGCTGCCAATCAGCGATTGCATACCCACGCGCTTTTTTTACATCCATTTCGTTTTCTCGTTGGGCAAAGAATACACGTTGCAGAACACCCTACAATCGCAATTTGCTGAGGGCGCAAGAGAAACGGAAGACAGTTTGATAATTCGGGATATAGATCATAGCACGTGTAAGGAAAATAATTCATTCAAGCGCCTTTTGATTTAGGTTATTATAAAAATTGCCGATACGATGCCATGGATCTTTTGCACACTATCAAAACGCGAACATGTCTGGCTTGAGTGATTTTTATTACTTATAAACCCAAAATTGGTACAGAACTGGGTTAAAATTTAGTACACGGTACACCCTTAGAGAAGCGTTGTGTAGGGGCTTAAAGCCCTAATTACTGTACATGCTCTAATAGAAATTAATAAAACTTACGGGTATGCAATTTTCATGGTTCGCCCTTCATATGCTTTGTAACGCCAATTTACTTTCAAAGGCAAGTTTTCTCGCTTCGCTCGCCCGGATCCAAGTCACGGCGAGGCTCGGGCCTCCGGCCCTTGCGTTCACTATAAACATCCTTGAGTCTATCCAACGCATAATTACCAATTCACTTTTATAAGACATCACTTTTCAAGAAAGCCTCCAGAATTCTAACTGCCTAGTTAACGGCGCGAAGTGCCGGTTTAAATGACTTTCCTAGGTTGTACCGTATACTACATTTCAGCCCAGCACTGCAATAATCTATAATTCATTTTACATTAAATTTATTCTTTACATGGAAGAAAGGAAAAACGGGGGAAAATGTTCATTCTGAATTTGGCCATAGCTCTATCGTCTATTAAGTGCAAGTACTGTGTTCTTCTTTCATAATGAATTGAATAAGTTTAAAATAATGTTTCGCCACATTTGTCAGCTTTTCATGCAAATATTTGTGTTTTCGGACAATGACTGCAATGGAGATAGTTGTCATGGCATTTTAGTAAAAAAATCAAAACACTGAATACACTCAGTAGCCATGTCACTGTTGCGTACCCACAATTTTAAACAACAGATCTTGACACTATATTGCGACCTTATTTTACACTTATTTATTCTGCACAACTGTTTCATTACGAAGTAAGCATGTGTAATGCTATTACATCGAAACTATTTGTTCGCTTGGTATGTATCTTTCTTCACCCCTCTCGTTTGAAGTAACCTATTACGAAAAGTTAATTTACTCGTATTTGAGACACACATTACGAGCATTTCCATGAATTTTATGGAACTGTTTTATTACGTGTGTAAAAAATAAAAAAGTAAAACATACAAACATACGTAATCATGGACTTGTAGCCAATCAGCGACTGCCTACCCACGTGGCAACACTTATGTTTGTTCTCTCGTTGAATGAAGATTAGGAATATTATGACTAGTTGCTCAGCTGACTATATGAGGAAGGATGCCTCTCTAGACATGGTATGGTATTTTTATCTACTTTTTTGCTCACATCTCGCAACAATTTTATGATCATCAAACAGTACTTATTTGACTTGATGGGCCACATTAGTCTGAATATGGCCAGTTCAACACTAAAACTCTAGAAATGGGCATTTTCAAATAGCCATAACTCCATAAATTTTTATCTGAAATACTTTTAATTTTGATAAATTAAAGCTTAAAATCTCAACTTAAACAACCTTGCTTCAAACAAATTAACTATTTCACTGCAAATGGCTAAAATTGCACTGTACGTCATCACTGTTAACGATCCACATTTGAGTCGCAGTGCTGCGTCTGATTTCTTTATTCACTGTTAAGCCGCATTGAAAATATTTGTGGAGACGTAAGTTTGGAAGTTACTAGACTTTAAGGACCAGTATATGGCATTTAGAAGCCCATGAGTTATTTCTTCGGATCTGATATATTTAACCGGGTTGTAATAACCCTAAAAACTTATGTTGAACCGTTTCTAATTTATAGGCATGGTTTTTGAAAGTAGGGGTCCGGATTACTGAGGAAAATGTTAATGTAGACCTATTAGCATAATGTTTAGTGTTCTCAAGGTTTGTACATCTTTAAACTTCATTGCATGACCTGATAAATCCAAGCAGCTGGTTTGCTTTATTATATACACAATTGCTCTTTAAATAACATCTTTGAGACGAAGATCCCTAAATTTCATATAGGAGTAACTTATTCTGGGGCAGTAGTGTTAATTGAATATTTGCACAGACAGGTGGCATTAGAATGTAAAAAAAACGAAATAAATGTACATTTATTAGGATTTAGAATGAAATCATTATCTGAACGCCATTTCGCAAATTTGTGGAGTGCGTTTTGTAGCAAGTTTGAATCTTCTTCTGATAAAATATTTGTAAAGGGTCAACAGTCATCTGCAAATAACAAAAAATCTACATCATTTAAGACAAAATGCAGATCATTGACATAATTATAGATGCAAACTCAGATTGGAACCTACTAGAACCCCAGATAACACTTCAAAACTCTGTGACACACTGTTGCTGCATTTCAAATTTTGCCTTCTATCAGTGAGATAATCTCAGAATGTGTAACATGATTAACTGAATCAAATGCTACAGAAAGTGTAAATACTGTCTACCTGACATTCATTATCCATGGTATTTAGTATACACTACGTATAGTTAATCGGTTTCAATTCGATCTTCCTTTTGCTCACAAAGTCTAATAGAAAGATGTCAAATTTTATTCGTTAGTCGTTCAGTAATTACCGACCTAAACAGCTTTGGAATAGTGCTTGATATAGAAAGGAGTTATGATAGTTTGTGATGTTGCTTCTATTACCAGATGTAAAGCGGCATGATGAAGGATTTCCATTCATGAGCAAATGAGCTATCACTTAATGATTTACCCAAAAGCACTTTGACTGTTTGCGAAAAAAAATAAAACTTAAATTTCTTTTAGAAAATTGCTAGCATGCAATCTGACACTGCAGTGCTAGGAGTGTCAACTGCATTGATTTTCTCAACTTTTTCTGGTACCGGTATGTCAACAGTATTAAGAATATAGGGAGTTTGATCTTATAAGTTAATGCTAATGTTATCATTAGAGGGCTTATAAAATGTAGAAAAATGGTTGGCAAAGTCCTGAATAATGGACTCTATATTTACTATTGTAGAATTGGCTTAGCTATTTAGAATTGCGGAAGTAGGAAATATCGTTCATGGGATTTAGTTGAAGTGAGCAGAAAAATTAAACAACTTATTCAAACATTTCAGAATATTTTTATTTCATCCTTAGGACAGGTGTAAAAAGCAAAAAGTCAACATCAATGAATACACTTGCATAACGTAATAACATATGCAAAATGATAAAAGTTGTTAATTATGGATATTTACGATAAGCATCCATAATTCTTAAGTAAAATGTGTCCATATTGTATCATTTTGCATATCATGTTATTAATTTATCTAAGTGTATATTCATATTGATGATTGTCTTCATGCTTCCTAGAATATTGGGCACCTAGTGCACACGTCCTGTCGGGATCAGCAACCCCTTTAAGTAAAATTAGATCAAGTTCAAATTTGAAGTTCTTTATTTTTAGTAATTAAAAATTTTAAAAAATCCTAATGCGTTTCACTGCATTAAGTATATCACCCCCACCCCATGATCAACCACATCACTACAGTTCAACTCAACTTTGATGTTTATGGTTGATTGCAATTAGTACTACACCACCGAAAGGGTAATTATGATTGGCGTCTGTCTGTGCACTAAGATAGCACATAAATCATTCAGCTGATTTTCTCCCATCGTTCTGGATCATGTTGCGGCTCGTGAAATATGAAACCAATACTTGAATTCTGGGTAGTACTTTATGTGAAGCACACTGGACATTTTCAGTATTTTAAAAAAGTGGCTCCTAATCTTTTGATTGAATTTTGTTGTTGAGTAGTGCAAAGGACGTTTACAAGAATGGTCTAGGTCTTATTTTCGTTGACATGCCAAATTGTTCGAAAATTTGGAAAAAATAAAAAAATTAATAAATAAATAAATGTTTTAAAAGAACCTACAAAATTAACAACTTTAAAGAACTAATTGTACACAATTAGCTTTTTAAAAAACGTCACAGCAATTACGAATTTTTTTCTCAAAAAACGCTCAAATTTTATCTTTAAATTTTCTCCACATATGTAATAAGGGATGATAAAATATGATGCTAGGTACATTTTCAGGTATTGGTTTTTCGAAAATTGGATAAAAGAATTAAAACTACAAAATTGAAGATGATTTTGCCTCATACAAAGTCTGTTGTACAAAATTAGCTCTTCAAAAATGTTCATGTAAAATTTTTGGAAATCGTGAGTAGTTTTTGCATAATTTGCGCTTGAAATTTACTTCTTTTTTTTTTTTCTCAAAAACTGCTCCAAGTTGTTTTCTTCAAATTTTATCCACATGTGTAATAAGGGACGGTAAAAAAATACAGTGCTAGTTCCTTTTCGGGTATTACTCTTTTTTTCTCAAATTGCCAAAAAATAATTCAAAACTACAAAATTGAAGATACAGATTTTTGCCTCGGGCAAAGCCTCTTTAAAAAAGGTAATATACAATGTTTTGTCAAAGTTAGTATTTTCGCGTAATTTCTGTTTGAAATTAATGAAACGTATACGGGCGTCCCGTCGTACATAATAACATTGTAATATTGCGTGAAAGTATGTGCTGTTTATCACCACTAGTACGTTTTACCTCCTTGATAGAAATTCCAACTATTTTGTGGACTTCATGCTTATATTTATTCATGCTATCTATACATGATATAATCGTGTAGTCAAGTCTTTATGTTCTAATTCATCTTTCAAGTATTTCAGCTCATCATGTTTGCATGGTGCTTAAATCACTTGCGATTTTAATTGAATCGTTACATTTGGTTTTATTTTTTAATAAAGAAAGCCCGTCACTTTTAAAACCACTTTTATTTTGCATGTCTCGTCTCTGACCATTTTTCGAATTCTGAAAAGGTTATCTACAAAGTCTGGATGAAAATCAATGTTATCTGAAAGTCGGGAAGTTTATCAAAATTAAAATTTAACTCATTCTGATTTATTATCAGAGGATTTTTTTCTATTACATTGTGTACCACCGGATTATTTTTACATTGTAATTTTTCCGATACTTCCTGGACCCAAGAATCATTTGTTTTTGATGTAGAATTTATACTATTAGCAGGTGTATTTCAAGTTCTTTTTACTCTAGTTGACAAATTGACAAGAGCATCCAAGTTGTAGACATGTCATCAACTTTGGCAAAAGTCACAAACTAGATTTTCTAAGCAAAAGAAATGCAGAAGTCTAGTGGTTTTCAATTCCAAAACTTTCCTATCTCATGCTGTTAAATTTGCGCATGTTACATGAAGAAATAGTGGAAATTATCGCAATTGAAAGTTTTTTTTACACTAGATTTTTACATTCTCGCCTTTAAGAAGAGAAAGTTAGGAAATCTGTGAGGGGGATAGTAAATTTTTGGCAGAAAAACACTCATTGCCGAGCCCCTTGGATGTCATTTGAAACACTTCAACTCACAATACAATGTGTTTACAGATTGCTGGAAATGTGCATATTAATGATGTGAGATCTATAAAAAAAATTGCATTTGTGTAATTTTCGAAAAAATAAAAAAAACAAAATGAACTTTACATCTTATTAACCATCCGAAAAGTTCAAAGAAAGAAAATTGAAGCCGTTCGTGAGAATATAGCGTTTTGTCGTTTCTAAAAATGCGAAATTTTGAGTAAATTATCCCAGAAAAAACTTTTGCTTTTCGAGGAACTTTGACATTGTATAAATCACCAAATAGTGTAAATATTTACGACGCAAGAGGCAATTTAATGGGATGACATTTTTGTAATTTTAGAGAAAACAAAAGAATAGAGCAAACTGATGTTTGTCATCTCATAGGGTACATTGTGCACTATCGCTACCAAAAGTTTAAATAAAAAAATTGGAGAAGTTTGTCAGAAAATCTTGCTTTTGTAATTTTTTTAAAATTGCACGCAATATTCCGTGAAAACAACCAAAATTTAAAAAAAAAAAAAAAATACACATGATAATGAAAGAACTTGTTAAGGAGAACAACTTTTATTGGCAGAGGAAATCTTTATCTTCAATTCTGCAGTTGTAGGGAGACACTCGAAAAATTTCAAAATTTTCGAAACTTATCAGTTAACCCTGAAAATCGGACCTATGCCACCTTTATAAGTGTATTTTACTCTTTTCATACAAGAAATTTAAGAAAAAAGTTTGTAGCCATTTTTGAGAAAATTATCAAAATGTCCTGGGGTCTTCATGTAAAGCCCCCTAAAAATTGTATAAATACCGCAGAGCTTCGACTCGGGCCAGATCGAGAGAGGTTTATTCAGTTTGGAAAAAATCACACTCCTACTTTAGGTGCTATTATTGTTCACATACACCAGATAGATTGACAAACAGACATTTGAAAAAAAAAATTGGTATCAGGACACCCCAAAACGTGTATATCCGTTGAAATCTCGAAATCGATTTTCCGCGGCATTACATAACTTTTCCTATACTGTGTATATTACTCTGTATATATGTATGTATACGGAAAAGTAAAATGGGGAAAATAATTTGCCTGTTGAAATGTTCGTGCAACGCTGTGCATCTGTTTAAATTGCGAGAACTTTATGTAAGTGAAAACAGATGATCATGATGTAAAATATAATAATCTAACCAAATTAAATATGCCCCTACTATAAAAATCTTACATTACGTGTATTTTATATGTAAATCCTGTTCCTATATCTAGTAAAATTCTTCCTCTACCACACATGATTTAAGAATATGCTTCATGTGGGTAGTATTTTGTTAGCGATGGTAGTGAGAGAGATTGTAAAAAATATTTTATTTTACTTTCAAGTATTTGATTAAACCAGCTAAATGAGATGCATGGTCTCAGTATTTTCTGTCTAAACAAACAATATAGTAATGTTGTCACTCTCATTGTATTAAAATATTTAATTAGCTGTTAAACAACAAGCTTGATTATTATGGTTGTTTCGTTATGGTAGTGCTTCAATGTTTCAAAATTTTAAGTCATGTTTCACACAGACTTCAACTTACAGAATGTTTTAATTTAATGGTTTGTTCAAACAATGTGGAAATCTGAAGTGTGGAAATTTTGAGCTAGTGATTTCTACCAAACCAACAATTGTGAAGTGTAGCAAACTGGTCAATTTTTCCTCGGATTCTGTAAGACCTGCCCATTTTATAATTATTCTTGAGGAAAAGTTGTTTAAGCTTTTAAGACTTTTTTTGAGCACCTGATAAATCAATTAATTTTTTCGTTTATCATAGTCTAGTTACAGTGTTAATCCATTACTGCCATAATTTTTTAATAAAGATTGTTTAAAATTAGTTGACAAATCATATTTAAGAGAGTGAGAATGAACCAAATTCTATTCAAAATAAAAAACACCTTACTTTATTTAGACAAGCGCGTGACAATCTGGTTACGCTAGGCTTTCACAAGTACAAATGAAAAGGAAAAAATAATGTAAGAAAATTATTTCACATTAAAAACAATGAATACATAAACGTACATTACATTACACTAGAGCAACCTTTTCCAGCACATCTGTCTCCCTTTTGATTTGGTCTAGGTTGAATCAGGTGATTTTGTTGATCATAGTAATATCATCTGAAACTGTATGTACAGTCTTAACTATTCAGGGCTGTTGAGGGTCTTCCATAACGTCTCAAGGGATTGTAGTGACAATCTTTCTTCTGAAATGTATATTTGGTAGAGATTGCCTCCTTGAGATCTTTGCTCTAAACCTATGCATTGTGAATTACAGCATCCAGTGGCCAGGAGAAAATGGCATAATACTATATCCCCCTGTTATATCAATTCTGTACGCAAAAATATCTTCATCCATCCTATCTGTTCCTCTCGTGTATTAATTCTAGGCACATATGATATTTGATCTAGTTATTATAACATTTTTGCAGTGCTGTACTGTTTCACAGTGCCTAAAAGCTGTACCCCATTACACGTTGGCAGATCATGCACATTAGTTACGTTTCCAGCTTATCATAATTAGTCTTTTTAATAAAATTTATTTAAAGTTGCTTCACAACTGCTCTGGTCATGACCAACCACTGTAATTTTTAATTGGATCAATTAATTTGTGTTAGTCATTCAAATATTCGTACACTTACAGATTTTTGCCCTTCAATTTTTTGACAGACATTAATAAAAGAACTTAATATTCACATTGTATTCATGATAATTTTCAATTAAAAAAAATCTTTATTTCTTCTAGGTTGTAATTTTCATAAAGTTCTGAATACAATACAACTAAAATATTAAAGATAGAGATTTCCCCCCCCCCCCCTAAAATCCGTTCCTTAAAGATAGATTTTAAAATAAGGCCATGTACAGTTGATCATCTTATTTGGAGTAAAATATAGGCAATTTTTAATTTTGTTTAAACCTCTTTATTTATTTATTTTTTATTTTTTTTTCCCTCGTAAATGGCTCCAATGATTTTTGATGATGAAATTTAGTTGTGATAATCTGAAGGATGTTTAAGAAAATGGTGCTGGTCTAATGTAGGATGAAAACTTTTTCCGAAAATTGAAAAAAAATTAATTTGTTTGAAGTCTTCCTTTAACTACAATTATGAACATAGTTTTTTCTTAATGAAATGTTTTCATCAAAAACAAATTTTCAAATAAAGCCATGTCTTTTTTCCTTTTTCTTCTTTTTCTTTTTTTTCTTTCTTTCTTTCTCTTTCTTTCTTTCTCTTTCTTTCTCTTTCTTTCTTTCTCTTTCTTTCTTTCTTTCTCTTTCTTTCTTTCTCTTTCTTTCTTTCTCTTTCTTTCTTCTTCTCTTTCTTTCTTTCTCTTTCTTCTTTCTTTCTTTCTTTCTTTCTCTTTCTTTCTTTCTCTTTCTTTCTTTCTCTCTTCTTTCTTTCTCTTTTCTTTCTTTCTTTTTCTTTCTTTCTTTCTCTTTCTTTCTTTCTTTCTCTTTCTTTCTTTCTCTCTCTTTCTTTTTCTTTCTCTTTCTTTCTTTCTCTTTCTTTTTCTTTCTCTTTCTTTCTTTCTCTTTCTTTTTCTTTCTCTTTCTTTTTCTTTCTCTTTCTTTTTCTTTCTCTTTCTTTTTCTTTCTCTTTCTCTTTCTTTCTCTTTCTTTTTCTTTCTTTCTCTTTCTTTTTATTTCTTTTTCTTTCTTTCTCTTTCTTTTTCTTTCTTTCTCTTTCTTTTTCTTTCTTTCTCTTTCTTTTTCTTTCTTTCTCTTTCTTTTTCTTTCTTTCTCTTTCTTTTTCTTTCTTTCTCTTTCTTTTTCTTTCTTTCTCTTTCTTTTTCTTTCTTTCTCTTTCTTTTTCTTTCTTTCTCTTTCTTTCTCTTTCTTTTTCTTTCTTTCTCTTTCTTTTTCTTTCTTTCTCTTTCTTTTTCTTTCTTTCCTCTCTCTTTCTTTTTCTTTCTTTCTCTTTCTTTTTCTTTCTTTCTCTTTCTTTCTTTCTCTTTCTCTTTCTTTTCTTTCTCTTTCTTTTTCTTTCTTTCTCTTTCTTTTTCTTTCTTTCTCTTTCTTTTTCTTTCTTTCTCTTTCTTTTTCTTTCTTTCTCTTTCTTTTTCTTTCTTTCTCTTTCTTTTTCTTTCTTTCTCTTTCTTTTTCTTTCTTTCTCTTTCTTTTTCTTTCTTTCTCTTTCTTTTTCTTTCTTTCTCTTTCTTTTTCTTTCTTTCTCTTTCTTTTTCTTTCTTTCTCTTTCTTTTTCTTTCTTTCTCTTTCTTTTTCTTTCTTTCTCTTTCTTTTTCTTTCTTTCTCTTTCTTTTTCTTTCTTTCTCTTTCTTTTTCTTTCTTTCTCTTTCTTTTTCTTTCTTTCTCTTTTTCTTTCTTTCTCTTTCTTTTTCTTTCTTTCTCTTTCTTTTTCTTTCTTTCTCTTTCTTTTTCTTTCTTTCTCTTTCTTTTTCTTTCTTTCTCTTTCTTTTTCTTTCTTTCTCTTTCTTTTTCTTTCTTTCTCTTTCTTTTTCTTTCTTTCTCTTTCTTTTTCTTTCTTTCTCTTTCTTTTTCTTTCTTTCTCTTTCTTTTTCTTTCTTTCTCTTTCTTTTTCTTTCTTTCTCTTTTTTTCTTTCTTTCTCTTTTTTTCTTTCTTTCTCTTTCTCTTTCTCTTTCTTTCTCTTTCTCTTTCTTTCTCTTTCTCTTTCTTTCTCTTTCTCTTTCTTTCTTTCTTTCTTTCTCTTTCTTTCTTTCTCTTTCTTTCTTTCTCTTTCTTTCTTTCTCTTTCTTTCTTTCTCTTTCTTTCTTTCTCTTTCTTTCTTTTTCTTTCTCTTTCTTTTTCTTTCTTTCTTTTTCTTTCTCTTTCTTTTTCTTTCTTTCTTTTTCTTTCTCTTTCTTTCTCTTTCTTTCTTTCTTTCTCTTTCTTTTTCTTTCTTTCTTTCTTTCTCTTTCTTTTTCTTTCTTTCTTTTTCTTTCTTCTTCTTTCTTTTTCTTTCTTTCTTTTTCTTTCTTTCTTTCTTTTTCTTTCTTTCTTTCTTTCTCTTTCTTTTTCTTTCTTTCTTTCTTTCTCTTTCTTTTTCTTTCTTTCTTTCTTTCTTTCTCTTTCTTTTTCTTTCTTTCTTTCTTTCTCTTTCTTTTTCTTTCTTTCTCTTTCTTTCTCTTTCTTTTTCTTTCTTTCTCTTTCTTTCTCTTTCTTTTTCTTTCTTTCTCTTTCTTTTTCTTTCTTTCTTTCTCTTTCTTTTTCTTTCTTTCTTTCTCTTTCTTTCTTTTTCTTTCTTTCTCTTTCTTTCTTTCTTTCAAAATTGAATATATTTTGTATAATTTTATGACAAACATAATAGCCAGCTCTCAATTGACTGCACTTCGTCTACGTAATAAGGGTAATTCCAGCAGGATGCTTCCTACGTTAGGATTTGTATATTATTTCATATTTGTTTGTTATGTTTCTTACATTCTAGCTTTTGTTATACGTTAACAAATTAATATTTTATAATTTATTTTAAACCTATTTTAAATTGCGGTCTTCAATTGAGTGAAATGAAAACTTGTTGATTCCGCTTTGCCTAATATGATGTGGGAATGAAGAGAGATGCAACTAAAACTCTAACAGCATAATATTTAATTTCTACTTTTTCACTTTTAAATTTTGTTTTCCTTTTTTTGCCACGGTGGTTTCAACAATGTACATCAATAAATATTATTGCACTCCTGACCTTATGGTCTTGCTAGACCTTACTGGATTAATGCTTGCAGTTAGCAAATGGAGAAACTGATGTCTTCATGACAGATCAGTTAAAGCATAAACTATGTATTAATTGAATCATTACAGTTCTAAATTAGTTATGCAAGACCAATCGAGAAGTTCGAAAACATTTTAATGTTTTAAAGTCAGATTTAATAACGAAGATAAAATTATATTAAATGTTTTCTATTCATATAAACTGTGTAAAGATATAAAACAATATTGCTATTTTGAAAAAAATGTCACTTACATTTAATTTAAATTGACGTGAAAGCTATATAAATCCTAAAAACTATTACTGAACTTTTGAAATTGTTGAATTGCAAAATCGATAATGAACTAAACTCCGAAAATCAAGATGCCCGCAAATTTGAAGATTTAATAATTCCGAAAATTTTCAAGTTTAATAAAATGAAAAGTTTTGTTTTCTTTGAAGCTTTTTTTAATTAGTTTTATTTTAACTTTGCGTGAACTGCTAGGTCTTTCAAGCTAGTTTTTGTACAAACTTCTACACTACCTACTGCACTCGATTGCAAGATAAAACGGCGTGAGTGGCACACTAGTTTAGTTCAAGAACAAAATCAAGTGGTGCTACAGAATGACACAGACATTACCGTTTTAGTTTTGTTTCCTTTGGTCTCGGACTTGCCACCTACTCTTTCCAGCTGCCATTATCGCCGCCCAAAGTACATATTTTTTGAAATTTTCTAATTTCGGTATCGTAAAGCGGAAGTGTTATTTTTAGACTATTGAAGAACAGTAAAATATTGTCCTAAATGGCAGTTTTCTTTGAAAAAAGTAGGGCCATTTTTAAAAAATTGAAGCGTTACTGTTCCAAATTTGAAGCTTTTTCACAGAGTTTTTCAGTTTTCCAAAACCTTCATTTGAAGTAATTTTAAGTTCAACTCATAAATACAGTATTGTTTACAAATTGCTGGAAATGTGCATAACAACGGCGTGAGAGATCTTTCAAAAAATTTACGTTTGTGTAATTGTTAATAAAAATTCTCCAAAATGAACTTTTCGTCATATTAGAGTGCAATTAGCACTATCCGTTAGAATGTTTGGAGAAAACATCTGGAACAGTTCATGAGAAAATTGAGCGTTTCTGAAAATGCGGATTTTGAGCTTGTTTTCACAAAACTTTTTTTTTTTTTTTTTTAGGGGAAAGTTTTCGAGAAACTTTGACATTATTTGAAGAACATGTACTCATAAATATGATAATGTAAACAAATTGCCGCTAATACAAATATTAACAAGAGACGCAAGTCAAAAAATAACAATTTTGTTATTTCTGAAGAAAAAAGAATAGAGCAATATGGTGTTTGTCATCTTACAGAGAACATTTAGCACTATCCCCTACCAAAAGTTAAGCGAAATTTGGAGCAGTTTTTGAGAAAATCTTATTTTTATAATTGTTCAAAATTGCTTATTGCGCGAAAACTACTAAAATTTTCAAAACGTACGTGACCTTAATGAAAGTACTCACTAAGGAGAACAAATTTTAGTTGAAGGAAAAATCTTTATCTTTAATTTCATAGTTGTAGGAAGATACCGAAAACTCATACTTATTGAAATTTTGAAAAATTCAGAGTTAACCGCAATAATCGGATAAATGCCATGTTTATAAGTGGTTAAGAAAACTTCGCTAGCGCGCGAACGCATTGCTTTGCAGTGATGCATTCATAAGAATAGCGTTAATTTAATATTATAACCACATTCTCTTACATTTTGGTGAGTTGCATTACAAATAGATATCGAATTAATGAAAACCCAAATGCATTTGTAAATGTACGTGGTTGTCTACTTTTTTTAATGCGTTTTGAAAACCGAAGTTTGTGTTCGTTTTTCTGCCAAGCGTGACGAAAAATTTGCTGAAAATAAACTTGAGTTGAATTGACTTTGTTTCGTCACAGTGTAATCGCCATGTAGATTGTTTTCAGTAACTTGTTCTTTGTCTAAAATTTGTACAGCGAGCTTATAGAAAATACTCTATAGCGTAGCGAAATTTGCGTGGTCGGACGGAAGATCGGGCATCATGGCGTGAGTCTCGCCACGTAAAATATGGCATCAATTCAATTCAAGAGTGTGAGTAAAGTTTTCCAATCAACGTGTACAATAGATCTCCCCTGGAAAAACGGTTCTAGACCATGCTGAGTAGATCCGCGGTAATTCAACTCTAGTAGTAAATATTTCGGTGGAATCCTTGCCCAGCGAAGTCGAAGCAGATGTTTGTAAAAAGAAATTCGGGCA